>JAYJMB010007339.1:0-10296 GCA_036873735.1 Pouteria campechiana
TATATATTCTATCTTTGATTCAAACGTGGCGTAGGTGCAAATTTGTTAAAAGGCCTAGAATGATTAAAGCAACCTGATTTTCTGGTCATGAATCACGTGTTGTGGGGTCCGTAGACATTCCACACTTCCATGCGTCGACGACGTCGGCATGAGCGAAGCCGCGTCTCATGCGAATACAACCCCTGTCGATCAAGCTCTTCCACATCTAACAGGGTTCCCCATCCCAATCATCCAAACCATTGAATATCTAAGTTCCAGCCAAAAATGCTTATAATCTTAAAAGGCGTGCTGCCTCCGCATATATAAAAATGCGGGCCTGATTGGTATGTAAGGATTGAAATAATAGTAATGATGTCAGCAACATATATGAAGCGGACATGTGTATAATTATTCTGGTAATTATATATATATATGTTAAGTTAATATCTCGAAGAATGATTTTTTTAAAATAAAAATTTTCATTTTTCTTTTGGATGAACCAATTAAACGGACTTAACCCTTGGAAAATGAAAAACAAAAAACAAAAAAAAAAAAACCATTGGGATCGCTTAGAAAACGAGTGGCGCGTAAACGTGTAAATGAGGCGGCCGTATCACGTCAAAACAGAGTCGTTTGACTGGAGTGATATTGGCACCCCCGCAGCGCACGGTAGCAGCAGCCACAATACGACAACGCCAACTTCCAATCGCCATTAATAAAGGAGCGGTCAATTTGGCGTTTCGGGATCGAGGATTAAATGGGGACAAGAAGAAAAATATATTACTAAACTGAACTAGATAACAATTAAACAAAAAATCGTTATTTTAGATGAAAAGATCAAATTTTATGATTAAAAATATAAACAAAAATAGAATTATTAAAATGATGAGGGTAGGCAAATATTATATCAATTAAAAATAGTTAGGGAAAAGTGAGTAAAAGAGAAAAGAGGTACTCTTTTTTTTATTCTTTTTAATTAATATGTTATTTAATTACTCTATTTATCATTATTTATATATTTTAAAAAATATATATTGCGGACTTATCTTTAAAAAGGCCTGACATTTATTTGAATGGGATCTATCGTTGACTTATCTTTTCCATCAAATTCTCTCCAAAAACATGTCGTTTTTTCATTCCTTCATTTTCGCTCGAAATCAAAGGTTTAGATCATATTGATGTCTGCCATGTGACCATCTTTATCATGGAGGTGCACCGTGTCTCCTGCAACTCTAGTTCACTGGATCTTGTCAGCCCCATTTTTCATCCACCAGCACCCTCCATGACTGAAGGAGAAGGGGGTGCAACTGCCCCCCACCATCTCAGCTACCTCCAGCAGAGTTCATCCATGGATCCTACATCCAAAAGCCATCACAGCCGTTCGTCCAGACCAGATCCCATTCCTTCTTCATCTCTCCAGAGGCCCACCTCAAAACACCCAAGAGCCCACCATCCCAATTCACATGATTCCAAGGCCTTTGCTCCTGTGAAGGGTGCAGCTCCACCTTGGGTGGACACCACCTTGCAGGCTAAAGCCATGGCACTCTCCCTCAACGCCGGCCCCTCCAAAGCCTCTAGAAAGCAACAACACCCACAACCCAAAAAACCCATCACAACAGCAGCCAAGGGCCACCACCCAATGAGGCCCGCCATGGAGATGGATGGTGAGGAGAAGAAGAAGAAGAAGAAGGTTGGAGAAGAGGAGGAGAAGAGATTGGTTGTGTTGGGTGATGAGAGGAGGAAGTCCTTTTGTGGGTCAGAGACAGATGTGGGCCAAATCTTGGCAGGTGTGGGTGCTAAGGTTGTGGCCAAGGACATGGCCCCCTTCATGCAGATACATGCTGTCACTTGTGCAAGGAAGACTTATGATGGGTTAGACAAATTCAGCTCAAAGGCCTTGGCTTTAACTCTCAAGAAGGTACCCTCTCTCTCTGCTATTCCTTCCTCTTTTGTTTCATTTATTTGTTTGTTTTTTAGATTAGTGAGAGCCATCTGCCTTTTCCAATATGGTCTTAAAGTTGAATGTCTCTCTATAGAAAGGTTCTGCCCAATCGCCTTATCAGCGTTTCGTCATTCGTTGCAACTGTTGAGTTCATTTGGTGTTTGGATGATTCATGGATATACATTGCAGTAAATTACCAAAAAAGGGAATGAATAATGTGGGATTAACCTCACATTCTCTAACAGCAATTGTGATTAGTTGATTTCAATTTAGATTTCGGCTTTGTTTGAGAATTACAGTTTTTTCTTTATCCTTGAGGTGGGTTTTCTTTTCTTTTCTTTCCCAGTTGATTGGTTAGAAATTGCATTTCATTGTTATCAGATCCAGACACACCCTATATATCCTATACGAATCTTGGCTTTGGTTCTTGATTTGGGCTATTCCTGTGAATCCAAATGTAGCCCTATATTTATTCGCACGAGAGCATGGAAATGAAACATGGCCAACATTTAAGTCTCCACTGCTATAACGCTAGATGCCCTTGTGGTGTGAACATATTCATGAGTTGTTAGGATCTTAATGGCATTACAGAATTATAGAAAACCCAATCAGTAGCTGTTAAATGAGAATCTAGCGGATTTTCCATTGAAGATGAAGGATGAAGTCAGCCGCCAATTGCTAGAGTTGGGGCCAGTTGTGGAGTCAATTATAGACGCCCACTCTGCTTTGAGAATATGTACATTGCCTGCCAGGGAAACTAACTTCCCTAACCCAAGCACTGGGGTTGGCCGTGTTCGATGTGATTGAAGTGTGCCATTTGGCTCACTTGCTAGCTTCTCCCTCCTTGCTTAGCTAGCTTTTCATTGTCACTCTTCTCAATAGGAACACAAATATGCTTAACAGCATTGGCCTTTGAGAGCTTGAGGTTTTCAAGCACTTGATGAATTTGGTATGTTCAAATTGTTTGTTGTTATGTTGCATTGATCATAATCTTTACAATGATTTTGGAATCCTTGATTCCATGAGGGCTAGCTGCTTTGGGACCGACTACTTGGATAAGGAATGTCTTCAATGTTCTAATTTCTGTATGTCAAAGTAAAATATGTGATCTCCCAAATTCATTCATAAAGTTATCAGTTACATTACATCATTGCTTATTGTTCTCTGCCATGTCATGGGCTTTGAAAACCCCTACTCAATAGCAGCCTGTGATTCTCATTTATAGGATCTAAAACTTATTTCATCCAGCCTTTTAAGTGCCATCAGAATCAAGAGCTAATGGGATTTATTATTTTTCCAAATTGGACTCTAGAACAAAAATTAAATTGAAGACTTCCAACATATGTGCAGGGGGTTCTAGGATTTCCACCCTTCATATGTGAAAAATAGATTTTGATGGAAGCAATGGTCATCTTCATCTGTAAGCATGCCAAAGCCAACCTTTATGTATTAGACAGGCGTTTTAGTGGGCATTCTGAGCGAAAGGACTACCTCATAAATGAAAAAGGACAACCTCACAAATTAAGTGTTCATTAGCAGTTCTTCTATGATGCACTTTTGTCTGTTTTTTCAATGAACAATGAGCGTTATTTTCCTGCGTTAACTACTGATATACTGATATACGTCTTTGCTAAAATGTTAGAATAAAGATGATACTTATGGTATTTCAGGAATTTGATAAGGTGTATGGTCCAGCTTGGCACTGTATTGTTGGCACCAGCTTCGGCTCTTTCGCGACACATTCTGTTGGAGGATTCATCTACTTTTCTATGGATAAACTGTACATCCTCCTGTTTAAAACAGTTGTACAGAGGGCTGAGTGAAAGAAATACCATATCATTGTTGGGAAGCTGCTCTTCTTCAATGAAGGAATTTTGCCAAGCACTGTGACATCTCTGCTCCCCTATCTTTGTAATTTGGCCATTTTTTGAGGATTGCAAAGGCATTAGACGCAGCTTCCCAATTAATAATGATGCCTGCTGTACTTAAGACGAAACGATGGAATGATAATCAGCATTTGCAGCGGTAAACACCGGGACAACCTCCCACATCCAAATTTCAATACATTGTTTAGGTGTGTTTTGTATCAGGATGCAGTACTTTCCTGGTAGGACACTGTACCTTTTCAATAGTTGCTGTATTATTGCATTCCATCCCAATTTTTCTGTTTTAGCATTGTATCAAAAGATAGATTATGACAGAATGCTGTTAATTTATGTAAATGATGCAAATTGCCGCATGGTCGATGTGCTTTCATTTCCAAGTTTAGCAATGGAGTTGGGTGGGATGATTCTTTAAACCCTGGCTTTGAAGAATCTGTGCTGATTGCCTGTTGTGAAATATAAGATTATGGAAGTAATTTTTCGTCAGCATCCACGGATTCAACTCGGGTTTGGATGTGACCGTGCATGAAGAAACGACAACTCTGGTTCTCAATTGACTAACATTTCAAAAAACAGTACGGCAATGGAGGTGGTCTTCTGCTTTTAATTGCTCCAGTACCCAGCAGTCCAAGCAAATGAAATTCTCAATGCACAACTGCTGGAGGCGGCCATGACTGACTGTCAAGGATGTGGACGGGCAGCAACAACACCCAAGGCCCATTTTCATCATATCAATGGCTCACTTTTCTCCCAGGAAAAATGCCCCGAAGCAGGTTTTCATGCCCAAGCAAAAAGAAACCGGTCAACTAGGAATTGGGGCAATTGAAATTATGAGCCTAATGGATCCCTAAAAAGCGCGACAATAACAGGTCAAAACAGAAATTTGACGAAAAATTGAAATAGACCCAAATTTAGGACTTCTGAAATCTTCTCCTTTTCTTGCGGACAAGTTTGAAATTACAATTCGAAACGGTCCTAGAAATTTTACAAGGGGGTCACCGAAAACTTGCAAGTAGAGGAAAAGACGAGCCCACAATCAGCAGTCAGAAAGAATACAACCTGCATAGCTTGCATTGTCGATGGGTGTGCTCCATCTGCTTAGAATACAGCCTACACTTTTTGAGTCGGATTCAGATCTGGGGGAGTGGTCAGCTTGCTTCTCTATTCCACGGAGGGCTGGTCAAGCGGCCGTCTCTAAACCCAGAAGTCCCTCCAGATGCTGCAGGTGATGGTGACGAGGCAATAAAATGTGATCCAGAAATAGAGACTAGGGGCAGGCCCACTGCAGGGCCTTGGTGTCCAGGGGGAGCAAATCGGGATGGGCTAGCCGTAACACCTGCAATGTTCGATGTGGTCTGGGTATGCCCTGTTGGTATCAAGCCACCTCGGCTAGGGTATGTAGCCTGCATACAGAAAACGTTTTGTTCACATTGTAAAGAACATGTTTACTCCAGATGGTTGAAAGAATAATAAATGCCATCTCTAAAAGAATCCTAATTTCGCACCCTCAACATCTGTCTCATATTTAAGCAAACATAAAGTCATAAACATATCTACTTGCAAACAGGAGAAGAAATGCATGCTAACTTCATAAGCTAAACTTTGAAGAAAGAACAGAGTAAATATTTGGAAGTCTTTCGGCATCTTGAAAGAGAGAATCAGTTTGCAGTGAATGTTTTTCTCCATTGTGCTTGGCTAACAACCACCGGGATTCAAGCCAATACTGATGTGTTATGTTATAATGATCTGCAAGTGCCAAGCATGCATCAGTCTTAATAATATCACATCAGTTGCCAGGTTCTAAATTATAGCCAATACGTGATTCCACAGTCGAAGCTACTCTCTTAATGGTGAGTTCTGGAAATAACAACATAAGTCTTCCCAATTTCCAAGCTCTCTTTTTCAAGCACATCTCTGGCAATAGCCATGCATTAGCAAGCTAACAGGAACATAAGGTTCCATGAATCATGCAAACTAATAACTACAAGAATAAAAGCATCATACAGCATCATCTAGTGACGACCAGGAGCATTCTCAATCATTCATAATCCTCATATCCATGCCATTGTGAAAGAGAATTTAGATGATCTTATATCGAAGGATTTATGCAGCTGTATCTGGGTTTGATTCTTAGCAACACACATGAATCAATAATCCAGACCAACCATCTTTTACGAAAACTTATGGACTTACAAGGCCCAACTGCCCCCCAAGGATCAAAAAATCCCAGCCACAAGATTGTGCTTGGCAGAATAGAGATTGTAGATGACTTTTTCCTTAACAATCCTTTTGCAGGCTATAGGTCAGAATATTTTTGTTCTTTGATGAATAAAATGTACAGTTGTTGTTGAGGTGAGATTCAGGCATATTCCACTGATGGCAGTCCCAGACCGTGTTGATCTGGATGATTGAATCATGACCTGTTCATGCAAGATGAAAATTCAAGGTGAAAAGTGTGGATCGGATCAAGGATTACAGGGCAATTACAATGCCGGCATGGTACAACTTCCTTTTCCCTCCTAATCAACTACTGCATTACAATCTGTTAGCATATGGATCTTGCAGTATTACCACATTATGTTGAAGGGAGCCATATCCAGGTCTTCTGAGAGGAGAAGCCATGAATGGAGATGTGCACTGTGTTTGCGTATGGCGAGCATGAGTATTGTGATTAGAAGCATCTTCTGATTCGCCTTCCAGATCATCACCAAGATTTCCCTCTGCACTCATCTTGGGAACAGCATGAGCTTCTGCCTGCAAAGGAACACCAGAACGAACACCAGCCATCTGGATGCTATTTCTTCTCATCATTTCCTCCTCTGCATTTAGAATCTGTTGCAAATTAACCAAAATTTGTGAGTTAAAGACGATCACATTTAAAATAGCATGCTGTTTCCACAACTGCTGCAAATTTATGTGCCTACCACCTACATGTACCATAAGTATAACCTGGCAAGGGAGGATAAATCATTGCCCTTTTGCCATTACTTGAGAAAGACTGGTTATGGATGACATTGAGGAAAGTTGAATACACATAATGGGAAAAAAGAAAACACTGATCCAAAAATCAGTTAATAACAAATTTGCAATACAGCTGTAAACTCAAACATTCTGGAAGAGCAAAATCAAATTTTGAATAGGCTTTGGCTCAATGGCCCAGGCTGAGCTCAAGGTCATCACAGAATATGGCCTTTTGACTGCCCCACTCTTTGATGCTAAACAGCAAACACATGTTGCAAATTTTATAATTTATAGGGGTTAAAAGAAGTTAGTAGATGTACAAAAAAATCCAACATTAGATAACCAAGAAAAAAGAGGAAAACTAGAAGAATCAAAATTACCTGCTTCAGCGCTTGTACCAACTGGTGTTTTCTTTCATTTAAAATTTGCAACTTTCTCTCCAAGTCTTTCTTCCTTTTTTCTTTGACATCTAGAGCATCTGAACCATTAGTTACCTGGCAAAGGAAAAAACATAACTTTTAGGCATTGCATGTGAAGAGTATTTATAGTCTCTGAAAATCCATCATGCAGCGCCACTTGATTAGCAGGCAATACTCTGCACAGCGGCATTTTGGGTAATCAACAATTTAATATTTGAGATAATTAAAATTTGCACGATGGTCATTATTAAAGCCTTTGAAAATAGTTAATATAAACAATTTATCTATGCATAGAACTTCTCATTTAAGTATTTCTTGTATCCTGGCAGCTAGTTTGGAATCTATAAATTAGGGGAGGGGGAGGGGGAGGCAGCGGGTGGTTGATGGTGAAGGGCATGTATGAATTAACACACCATTGATGCTGAAGGATGCGTATGAACCGGCAATCTTTCCAGCCAATCACTTTGAGATCTTCTCATATTGATGTTGGAGGACATTCACAAGACAAAATGCAAAGACCACTCTCTTTCTTGCCCAAAACTTCTCGATCTTCTCCCATCAATATATAGTAGACATCTCAGCGCCGTCGAACATGATACTAGAATCTTCCATCCCTCTCTCTCTCTCCCTCTTTTTCACCTTTTATTTTCATATCTACTCCCTCAACCCTTGACTTTTCTTCCCTCCGTTCTTCCCTTGACCATTGATTATCATTCCTCCCTCCCCCAACCTTCGATTTTCATATCTACTCCCTCCCTCAACCTTTGATTTTGTAACTACTCCCTCCCACTTTGCAACCTTTGATTTTTTTTTTTTTTAAGTAAGTGTTACCGTTGATTTTCATATCTAATTTCGAGGAGAGAGTTTTACCGTTGATTTTCATATCTAATTTCGAGGAGAGAGTTTTACCGTTGATTTTCATATCTAATTTCGAGGGGAAGATCTCTCTCTCTCTCTCTCTCTCTCTCTCTCTCTCTCTCTCTCTCACCTTTCATTTTCATATCCAATTTCGTTGGGCAGAACAAAAGAAAGAAACCAAAGCAGATACTAGGGAAAGAGCAAACACAAAACATTCTCATAAAAAATTCAGGAATTGGACTAATCCAAAGCAACAAAACTTCAATTACCTCCATTTCCGCTTTAACGGTGCCCGCTACACCCTCATCCTGCGAATCTTTCAAGCCGCCCCCATTGCCACGGCTGCTGCAATCCCCCTGCCCATTACCGCCGTTCTGCAACGCAGGCTTCGAAGCACCCGTAGCTACAGCTTCCTCCATCGCTCCCGCCGCATTAGCAGGCAGCGGCGGGGGGTAATCAGGGGCAGCGGCGTCCGGCTGAGATTTGAAAACCTGAGAGTCATGGGACTGATGCTGTTGCAGCGGTGGAGGAGGAGGTTGGGGATCGTCGTCCTCCTCTTCTTTTGGGCGTGCGGTGGGAATGGGAAAGGAAATGGGGAGAGAGGAGGAGGAAGAAGGGAGGAGGGGGAGAAGCGATAGGGCTTTGGAGCGTCTGTGGGTGAGGCGCTTGAAATCTCGTAGGGAGATGCCGCGATGGGGCATCGGCCATTGCCGCGGACGGTCAGGAAGCCTCAGATGGAGGTTGCCTCTGTATAACGAGATCGCAACCATCGATTTTCTTTCTTCCAAAGATTCCCGAGATGAGACGAGAGAGAGAGAGAGAGAGAGAGAGAGAGAGAGAGAGAGAGAGAGAGAGAGAGAGAGAGACGAAAGGAAAAGGAGCGAGTGAGAGGAGGAGGACCTGGAGCTGTCGATGTGAGACTGACGCTTTTAAAAACGCCCCCAGAAAATCCTTTTCTTCTTCTTCTTCCTACGATTCCTCTGTTACCAACTCCAAGCACTAGTGGGTTGGCTGCAGCCCTGAGTCGGATGCCTGTCCTTCTGAAAATTCCCATAAAAGCCCCTGGGTGCGTTTGTTTATTGGGAAAAGGTGGCGTCTTTTTTTAATTATTATTATGACAACCTTACATTTTCAGTTATTATTGTCCTATATTTCCCATTTTTAATAATTTCCATATTTTATATTTAAATACCCTATTTTTAATCCTTATATCCATCTTCCATTATTTTCTCTCTAATTTTTTCTATTTATATTTTTTACCTTTTCCAATTCCCAAATGGCCCAATTTAGCTGGCAATATCTCTTGAACATAATTAGCAACTGACCTATCAGGCCGTTCATTTTATGTGGGAGAAATGTCACCCGTTTATCCTCATTAGTGGGCTGCACACCAATCCCATGTGAATCGATGTTCGGATGGGTAGAAAGCCTCTTCACACCAGTCCTTCCCAGCCATTAGAGAGAAGATCAGCCCCTGCAATATCCTTCCCTACATGAAAATTTAATTGCAAATTGTAAATAATAAATGTTGATTACAAGAATCACCGAAATAAGAGGAAAACTCCATTTTCCCCCCTCTCCCGTTGTAGTTCTTCTACGCATCTAATCCAGCCACCATTATTGATTGAAAAAACACATTAAAAATACGAAAGGAAAAAGAGCATGACTTCGAACTACCTAAGGAAGAGGAAGAAGAAGAAATGGAGTTGGCGTTTCGGTTACTTTTTAAATTTCTTGTTTTCAAATTTTCGAAAATCTTGAGACAAACAATAACATCATTCTTCCACTTCTTGCCTGATTCTTTCACAAGATTCACTAGGTCAGAAATAGACAGTACAACCGAGATCTTTCACGCTTGCCAACAGGTTATCAAATGCGTGGGTATCGTTTGTCATCCTAGTGCATTTGGGTGGGATCTGACTATTGATATAGAACGGAAGCAACAAATATCGGTAGGACCCATTAATGGACGATCCAGATTGCGAGAGAAGCTGGGTCAAAGGTTCGAAGTCGGTGCATCAGTAATGCAAGTAGAACCTCATTTTGCGAAATGAAATGGCTCAGAAGATTTTTGAAAATCTGGAACCAATACTCAATTCTATGTGGATTGCACAAATGCGGCAACATCTACTTACTGGATGCCAGAATTTCTGCCCTTCATCACTTCATATGGGGCATGTATGTTGGGCCATGGAAAATCAAAAGGAGCCATCTAGCTGTAGCCGAGCAGCTGTCCGACCGATTGATGACACCT
>JAYJMB010007342.1:0-10293 GCA_036873735.1 Pouteria campechiana
TGGAAATGTAGCTCAAAAGCCATTGAAACTAGTGAAGCACAAATAAATCAACTCAAGCTCAAATATATAAGACATGTTTAATCACTTATTTTCTTCAGCATCTTTCACCCTTCCCTTAGAATTTTGATATTTTCTTTTTCTTTTCTTCTTTTCTTTCACTTCGCCATTTGTTTTTTAAGAACAACAACATGTTCTATTTCACCAATCATAGCCATTCCAAAAATTTTAACACCCCCACACTTTATTTCTTGTACACCCATTGATGGTTTAAATTATAATTCCTCACACGTTTATGGACATATAGCAATATAGTGTGCAAATGCAATGGTCAATCCCATAGAGAATGGCAAACTGACTTAACTAATCTTTAGTTATTAAGTATAAAACTAAACAGATTTTGAATAAGATATGATATAATTTCAGAAACTTAATAGAATAAAAGTAAATAAATAACTAAGGATAATGCAGAGAGATTAATAAGATGAAGAAGTCTACAGTTCTGATTTCACCACAAGGTGATAACTCTTTGCCAATGAATGTTGAATTTAATACCTCACTTGAGTTCATTCTTTCAAACATAAGATCATTACCGTTTGATGTGCAGGTTCAAATCTAGTGCTTTTATACATTCTAATTACCTATAATATTTAGAATAATTGAGGTAAAAACTCATTAAGTTCAAGAACATAAGAATCTGAATAAAATAGTTTAGCATATAATGTGTACCTTAACCATCTATCCTTCTCATTCAAGGGAGCTCATGTTGGTCCCTTGCACAATAATAGCTCAAGAGGGGTAAGGTGTGAATTAAGCTTTTAAAACTTTTGGCCAAATCAAATGATCCAAGTGCTGAATGAATAAATAGAATAAACTGCATAATCCATAGCATAAGATTTTTATAGTGGTTCGGCCCTTACGAGGTTCCTACTCTACTTCTCTAAGTCAGTCTCCTCTACTGATCTCAAATTTCACTAATATATTGATCAAACTGATCAAACAAGCTTACCAACCAACTTACTGGTTTTCCAAGCTAACCACAAACTTTTACAACTTGTTGGTTTTCAAAGCTCACCAATGAACTTGTACCCTTTCAGTAAGTTTCTTGCTTATCTCAATACATAAACACCAAGCACTCTGCTTGTGTTACCAGATACTAAAACGAGGTGTATAAATTAATGCCTCTTTCTTAGGCAGACTTGTACATAAAATTTTAAACTTTAAGTAAATGAATAAGCAATAAGAGTAAAAGACTCAAACTTCTCAATTGAGAAGTGATTCAAACTTTGAGAGCTCTGACTAAGTTATAGCCATTGGAGTTGAACTTTGAAGGAAGATTTTGAATGCTTAAAAGCTTTTTCTTCTTGTGTTTTCTTCTCGGATATTCAATATGATCAGTAATATCTTCTTTTGCATCTAAATCCCTCTTTTATAGGCTGAGAGTAATTTTTCTGTTGCTATCATTGGCAAACTTTTAAACATTTGAAAATATTTTTCTTCCCCTTACACTTTGTCTGATGTCTGACTTTGTAGCAATTTGGTATCAATCTACAACTTTTCCGCTAACTTTTCTAAACATTCACATTCTTATCAGGTGCTCCGAAGTTACTTCTTTAGTTACTCCGAAGAGACGAGTGAACAGATGATGTCTTGAATGATTTCGGATGTTCTAATTAGTTTACTTCAGATTTTCTGAAATAACAGTAAGCCCTTTTTAATTGCAACAAACCTTTGTAGAGAAGAGTTTGGATTTTTTGAACTTTTAATGCTTCAGAAAGGTGAATTCCAAAGTATTGTTCAAAGACTTCGAAGCTTGTTGAGTCCGAAGTAAGGTTTTGAGGACTCCAAAGCAAGTCTGATAAATTTCAAAGCATGTTCGAATTATTCCAAAACATAACTAATTAACTCCAAAGTACATATTCATAACTCTGAAGCTTGCTTGATAAACTCTGAAATGTTTCTTGTTGATTCTAAAGTTTATTGTGACAACTTTGAAGCTTTCATGATTACTCTGAAGTGTATTGTAATAATTCCAAAGCTTACTATGATGAATCCAAAGCTTCCCTGCTGACTCCGAAGTGTGCTTGTGATGACTCCAAAGCATGCTATAAAAACTCTCAAGGTTTTCAATTAGCTCTAAAGCAAGCAGTGAAGACTCCGACACTTGTTTTGGTTGTCTCCAAACCATATCATGATGACTTTGAAGGTTTGTCAGTTTACTCTGAAGTTCACTGTGATGATTCTGAAGCATTGTTTGTTTACTCCAAAGTTCGCTGGGACAATTCTGAAGCATTCCAATTTACTCCAAAGTGCATTGTGATGACTCCGAAGATATTTCTATTTGCTCCAAAGCATGTCTTCAAAATTTTTATTTTCTTGTTTTAAGTATTTATGAAATTTATATACTTATTTTTAAACAGGATTTATTTTATTTCTTCCTTTTATTATTATGAAGATTATTCTCAAGTTGAGTATAAGTTAATATTTCTACAACATACTTGAGAACAGATTGTTAGTACCTTAATGTTTTACTCATGTCTTTGCTCATCATCAAAACATACTTGGTTAAGAATATTCATCATCAAAATCATGCTAGATAGTATGTTCAACATTCTCCTCCTTTTTGATGATGACAAAATAGTGAGTGATATACCTTTTAAAAATTTTCTAACAATAAACTTAAGTAACTTAATTTGTAGATATTTTAATAAAATTTTTATTGACTAATTTTATGCAACTCCCCCTGAATTGATGCACATTATTATATTTGTATTTCATACAATAGAAATTTTCGTTCATATTAGTTTATACATGCTATTTTCTCCCTTTTATACATTCACATTTTCTCCCCCTTTTTGTCATAATCAAAAAGGTGAAAACAAGTAATATTCATGGGAAAAAATTCATATATATATTGAACTGGTCATTGATCAAAAATTTTTAAATACAATGTATATACATCAGAGAAATTACAAAAATGTTCAATCAAAAGTTATATCAGAGAAAAAAATGTAAAAGGCAGCAGTATTATTTTGTTGGTTTGGGTTTTCTCGAGTAGGTCTTGAGAAGGATATCTTTGAGAGGTGGAAGAGGTGGCTTGGGTTGAGAGGATGATGGTGTAGTAGAGGGCTTGGATGTTCTAGGTCTTTTTGTTGGAGGAGATGGTATGAAAAATGGATCCTTTGGAACTGCTAAAAGAGATTCATGTGTATAAGTTGTAGTTCCACAGCTTGATACATAGATAAAATCAATTCTTTCTTGAAACTTTGGATCTAGTAGTTCAAGAAAGACTACAGGAAGCCCTTTCAAGAGATTTTTTGCATTTACATTCATCCTAGTTGTATACTCCTGATAGTACATGGTTATTCTTTCAAGAGATGTCTTTTTGTGTTCTTTGGGAGGTAGAATTCTTGGCTTCCTGTTCGATTTGGAATTGGATGGCTGAGATAAGGGAGTAGAGGGTGATGGTTTCGGGACAGAAGGTGATTTTGGGATAACAGGGGTTTTGGTAGTGGAAGAAGGTGGTTTTCTAGGATTTTTGGCTTTGGAAGAAGAGGGTGGAATAGGTTCATTGGAGGAAGGTGGTTGAGGTTATGTCTACCTTATCCTATCTTAGAAAGCAGGATCTGAAAGCTGAGGATATGAAAGAAGTAGATTGTCAGTAGTGGCTTCTAGGTTGACATTTTTGTAGAAAGTGAATTCTTCCTTAGTGAGAATAAAGAGTTTATGAGGACCTAAAGGAGATGGAAACTTCTTTCTAAGAGGTTTTGGCATTGAAAGCATCTGAAGAAGTTTCTCAGAGTAATTTTGAATAATTGACTCTTTATCATGAATTTGGATTTTGTGGCCCTTAGGAGTCAATGGAGGATTTGGGAGAAGTTGAATCCTTAAGAATGAGATCAAGTCAGGTCCATTCCAACCATATTTCTGGCTTTGGGGGAAGAAAATGGATTCTATGAATTGGGACTATGAAGTATTTGCCAAATCTAACAATTGATCGACATGGACTTACTTCGGAAGTTGGAAGTGAGGGAGGTTGTGTGGGAAGAGAGGAAGATGCAATTTTAGTGGGTCCACTCTCAGGTTGAGCAACCTCTGGATTTGTAGGAGAGAATGGATGAGGGGAGTGTGTGAGTAAAGACATTACTATGATGGGGGAGTTGGTTCTGACTGGAGAGAAGTGATGTGGAGGTGATGGAAAGTGAGTTGAAGGTGTAGAGAAATGAGGATGAAGTGGTGAGAAGTGAGGATGATAGAGCGAGTAGAGAATTAAGTCTCTGGTCAATCTTACCAGCTCTCAGGATCATAGATGACATGACAGTAGAAAGATTATGATCCATGCAATTCATTTGGAGAGCTAGAGTGGAGACGTAGTGTTCAATCATTATTATTCTATCCTCTAAGTTCTTTGAGATAGGTTGTGTAGTGGGAATTGATGAGGTGGATGGTTGATGAGTATGAGTGTGTCTAATGGGTGAAGGGGATCTTATAGGAGTTTGTGACAGCATGGTTGCTGCTATTATTTTTTCAGAAACATTTTCTCTCAAAATCTCCTCTAATAATGCTTCTATGACAGTTCTTTGTTCCTCTCTTGGAACTTCTTCTATTCTCTCAGCTTTTGATTGAACTTCTCTGCTGGAGAATTCCTCTCTTGCTTCTACTGGTGGACTCATGAAATCTTATCTTTATATTCCTTCTTCTTCTTCATGTGAGGAGAGTTCTTGCCTTGGTATAGTAATCTGTTCTATGACATCTCCTCTTTCTAGACTTTCATCAAGTTTGGATCCATTTAATTGAGTTGCTCTTCTTGGTTTTTCAGTGATCCAACCTTGTGCAGTTAGTTTAAAGCCCATTCTTTTTAGAGACTTTTCATCTAATGTGTCTGTGTTTCTTGGAAGCTCTTCATTTTCATTTGAGAAATCTACTCCTACTTCCCTCATCAGCTTGGTCAAAGTCATTCCATAAGGTAAGGGAAACCTTGTGGTGCTCTTGATCAAGTGAATGTGATCTACCATCAGTCTTTCTATTCTTCAATGTCCATATAATTCTGGCATCTTTTTGAGATACATCACTAGTAGCTCCTCTTCTAGGATACACATTATTCATAAAAATAAGATATGCTAGTTTGAGATTTACATTCATATGACTAGCATGCAAATAATTTTCCTTTTCATCTATCTCAGTTTTTGCTAAATCTGAGAACAGTATTGCTCTAGAAGGCCACACAATATCTTCTTCTTCTTCTTCTTCAAAGAGATTGAAATAATTTCTTAAACTCTCTGTGGATAGTTTAATTTTTGTTTCTCCTATCTATGATTTTTCTATCCTAGTATTGAGATTACAGATCAGTGCTCTTACAAGTCTAGGATGTAGACTGTCTTTATAACTCACATATGCATTCCAACCTTGGTATTTCAACCATTCAGACACTTCTAATTACATACCGAAGGCTTCAAAATTGAATATTTTTTCTTTTATTATTCTTTTATCCTCATATCTTTCTGTAAATCTGGAGTAGTCAGATGAACTATTTAGAAAGATTACCTCAAGCGTATCAATTTCTTGTCTTGCCTTTTTGGTTCGTCTTCTCGATGGAGAATCATTTCTTTCCTTTCTTTTGCTTTCTGCTCCTTTTGTTCTTGCCATTTTGACAGAGAATTCTAGGTTTTGGAAAGGAAATGGGATTTCTGTGAGAGATATCAGAGAAGGCAGGAAGGGAGACAGAGAGAGTTGAGACTGAGTTTTAAAAGGAGTGGGAAGATAAAGAGTCTTCTCTAAAAGAGGGCTTTTGAGAGTTCAAAGAAGAAGGGTTTAGGTTTCCAAAAGGGTTTCATGCACTTGAATGAATTGAGTGCTTTTGGATTTGGTTGTTTGATTTAAATATTCTCTGAAACACTAAAGTGTTTTGATTTCGGATGCTCCGAAAGATATCCTTCAGAGGCAACAATTCGATTTGGATTTTGGATATTCAGAAACATTATTTTGGAGGCTTTTGTCGATCTTCAGATGTTCCAAAATGATATTTTTGAGAGCTTCGGAGGATTTTATTTTGTCCTTTAGAGGCTCTGAAGTGCACTTCGGAGGCTACGAAGTATAAAGATTGACTTGACTCCGAAACTTTATAAAATGGATTTTTGGAGTTTTGTATTTTAAATTTTATATATTAATTATTAATTCATGTTTATTTAGGAATTATTACCAAGATAGATAATTAACTATGTATTAATACATTTCTTAGAAAATGAAAGGTTCCAATGTATTTCATTTTATGTTTTAAACAGACAAGAACACAAAATGGCTAATTTGTTTGATAAATTAAGCATTTTATGCATTAGCATCTAGAATGCCTATTTCTCTTCTTATCATGTTAAATCTTTCTTCTAGTAGGGGTTTTGTAAAAATATCTACTAGCTAATTTTCTGTTAGGACAAATTCTAAGCAAATGTCATGGTTTTGAACATGGTCCCTAATAAAATGATGCCTAATTTCTGTATGCTTAGTTCTAGAATGTAACACTAGATTTTTAGTCAAATTTATAGCACTAGTGTTGTCACATCTGATAGGTATATCAACAAAATTAAGGCCAAAATCTTTTAATTGTTGGTTCATTCATAGGATCTGTGCACAACAACTACCACTGCTACATATTCAACCTTAGCAGTTGATAATGCAACTGATGTTTGCTTCTTAGAACCATAAGATAATCATGCTTCCTAGAAATTGGCAAGATCCTGAGGTACTCTTTCTATTTGCTTTATATCTAGCAAAATCTGCATCTGAATAACCTATTAAATTAAAATCTGAACCTTTTGGATGCCATAATCCAAGATTAGGTTATCTAAAAGATATCTAATATTCTTTTTACAGCAATAAGTTGTAACTCTTTTGGTTCTAATTAGAATCTAGCACATATTCATACACTAAATATTATGTTAGGTTTACTAGCAGTTAAATATAGCAGAGATCCTATATGCTTCTATAAAGTTTTTGGCAAATAGACTTACCTTGTTCATCTTTGTCCATTTTTATTAATGTACTCATTATCTTTCCACACCATTTCCTATCTTCAATATTGAATTGTTTTAGCAATTCTTTTGTGTATTTGGCTTGGTGAATGAAGATTCCTTCTTTCATTTGCTTAATTTGCAATCCCAAGAACAAGTTGAGTTCACCCATCAAGCTCATTTCAAATTCTCCCTTCGTTTTCTTGAAAAATTCTTTGCAAAGATTTTCATTAGTTACACCAAATACTATATCATTAACATATACTTGAACTATGAGAATATCTTTTGTTGCATGCTTAATGAAGAGAGTGATATCAACTTTACCTCTTCAAAAACCTTTCTCAATGAGAAATCTACTTAACCTTTCATACCAGGCTCTAGGAGCTTGTTTTAAACCATAGAGGGCTTTCTTAAGTTTGAATACATGATTTGGGTTATGAGGATCTTCAAACCTAGGTGTTTTTTTATATAGACCTCTTCATTAATAAATCCATTTAAAAATGCACTTTTTACATCCATCTGATATAACTTGAAACTCATAAAGGATGCAAATGCAAGAAGCATTCTAATGGCTTCTATTCTTACAACAGGAGTATATGATTCTTCGAAATCAATACATTCCTCCTAACAGTACCCTTTTGCTACTAATATTGCTTTATTTCTTACTACAATTTCAGATTCATCTAATTTATTGCTAAAGACCCATTTAGTTCATATAGCAGATTGATGATTTGGTCTTAGAACAATAGTCCACACATTATTTCTTTTTGAATTGGTATAATTCTTCTTGCATAGTTGAAATCTAATTTTTGTCTTCTAAGGCTTGTTCTATGTAAGTTGGTTCTAAGTGAGAAATAAAAGCAAAATTGTCATATATTTGGTGATAAGAAGATTTAGTTCTGACTTTGTCATATGCGTCACTAATTATCTAACTTTCAGGTGGTCATGAATGAATCTTCAATCTTTGGAAAAAATATTGTTACCTTCATTGTTTACCTCACTAATGGATGTTCTATTGTTTATTTCTTCTCCATCCATTTATGTTTTTGATTGGGAAGGTTCTCCTTCTTTATCTTGTATTTTCATTTTCTCAACTGAAGTTATTAGTTCACCTATGTCATCATCAAAACCACTTGTCCTTCTAGAGGAATTAGTACTTTCATCAAACTTTACATGAATAGATTCCTCCACATTCTTATTTTTCAGATTATAGACTCTAAATGCCTTACTAACAATGGAATAACCAAAGAAAATGCCTTCATCAGATTTGTTTTCAAATTTGTCATAGTTTTCTTTATCATTATTAAGAATAAAACACTTACAACCAAAAGTATGAAAATATAAAATATTTGAGTTCTTGCTATAGTATAATTCAAATGGAGTTTTGTCAAGTATGGATCTAGCAAGGATTTTGTTAATAATATAACACAATGTGTTCATTGCTTTAGCCTAAAAATACTATGGGTGGCTGTATCCACTCACATTGTCCTTGCCATCTCTTGCAAAGATCTATTTTTCCTTTCAGCTACTTTATTTTGTTGGGGTGTTCTTGGTGCAGAGAAAGTTTAAAGAATTCCATTATTTTCATATAAATCAGTGAATCTATGATTTTCAAACTCTCCGCCATGATCACTCCTTATGAGAACTATATGAGAGCTTTGTTCATTCTATACACATTTGGAAAATACCTCAAAAAAATGAAAAAGGTTCATCTTTGGATGTTAGAAATATTACCCAGGTAAATCCACTAAAGTCATCTATAATGATATGTGTGTAATGTTTCCCTCTAAGGCTTCTTGTTCTTATTGGTCTAACTAAATCCATATGCAGCAACTGAAGGGGTTTGGTTGTGTCTACTTTTTGTTTATTTTAAATGATTCTTTTACTTGCTTGCCTTTCATGCAAGTATCACATAACTTATTATCAAATTTGAGTTTAGGTAAGTCAACAACTAGATCTTTATTATATAATATTTCAATTAGATTTTTGTTGGCATGTCCTAGCCTTTTATGCCACAACATGGGTTCATTGCCATTTATAACAAGACATTTGACTTGGATATCATATAAATCCACCAAATATACATTTCCATGTCTCTTTCTAAGTACTACAACTGAATTTGAATTATCTAATATTGAACAAGTATGAGATTCAAACACAACTTTGAAACCATTATCACAGAATTGACTTACACTCAAAAGATTGTGTTTTAATCCTTCTACTAGTAAAACATTTGAAATTTTAATAGAGGGAGGTTGGCCAATTTTACCAATTCCAACCAATCTACCTTTTACATTATCCCCAAAGGTAATTATTCCTCTATTTTTAGCTTTAAGTTCTGTGAACAGCTCCCTTTATCCTATCATATGTCTTGAGCAACCACTATCAATGTACCACTTGCTATTCTCTGTGGCTCTCAAACACACCCGCAGTAATGAAATTAAGCTATAACTTTGGGTACCCATTTAGGAATGGATCTAGATGGGTTAGTAGCAAAATATTTTGGCACCCAGTGTTTTTTAGATGCTACTAATCTATTTTCTAGATATCTAGTTGCATTTACAATTTTAGCAACTGTTTTAAGAATCCAAATCATATTCTGTTTGGGTTCTAGTTTTCTTTTGTAATTTTTCTTTCTTTGGTTTCCTATATCTTTCTTTATTTGAAGTTTAAATAAGGTAGTGGTTAAGGTTCTTCTCAGAGCATGATTTTCTGCTTTAATTTGCTCAAGTTCTATATTTATATTTTGATTAGCTTTTAGCAATGTATTTTCTTATTTTAATTTGGAGCATTTATTAATTGTTCTTTCAAGTTCTCTTTTAGTTTCCTTGTGTTTAGATTTTAATGTTTTGAAAGTTGAATACAGTTCTTATAATAATTCTTCAATATCAGAGATTTCAGGTTTCAAGTTTACCTCATCATTGTGGGTGGTCATAAAGCTTATTCCTATATGATGCTCTTCTTGATCCTTTTCTTTGGAGCTGAGTGAGATGAATTGAGCTTCATTTTCTTATTCTTCTTCTTCACTTGAGCTTTCTTGCATCATGTTTTCCAGAATTTCCGATGTAGCCATAACTTTCTTTTTCTTTCCAAATTTGCTGCTATTAGAAATATTCTTTTTTTCAAAGTAAGAGTTATACCTTTTCTTCTTGTCTCCTTGCTTTTTATCTAGTTTTGGGTAGTCAAACTTTATATGCCCAGGCTTACTAAAATTCTAACAGATTGGAACTTCCTTTTTCTTATCTTTGCTTTTGAAGTTCTTGGAATTGTTTCCAAATCTTTTCTTCTTGAG
>JAYJMB010007343.1:0-10292 GCA_036873735.1 Pouteria campechiana
GAAAAATCATGGTATTATCATGTGGATTTATGGTGTAAAGTGGAGTAACGACCCCAGGAGGGCGGGGCGTTACAAGTGGCCATATGTTCATGCAAAAAGTGGGAGTTTTTAGGATAGTCTGTACATATATTCTTGCAGTATTTCGTGTTTGAGAGATCTTCGGTATGCCTGAAAAACTAATATTGAGGAGGTGGACCCAAAAACCTAAGGAAAGGATCATATATCAATAATGTGCCACAACATCAAGTGTTAAAAATTCAAAGATTATACGATACCACAACCTGATACAAGAATGCAGTAAAATTATTCATGATGGGACTAACGATTTGGCTCTTTAAAAAATTATTTTTGAAGGCTTGAAAGGCATTCAAAAATCAATTGAAAAATATAAGAGAGAACACCTATCAATGGGTGCACATGATGATGCTAAAGGGAGTGGTGCCAACTTCAATAACGATAGCGTGGGGTTATATATCAGCCTATTTTAGTGCGGCCTTCGAATGATGACATGGCAATCCCATTGGGTAATGCTCCAATTGATGGGATACATAACCACAACTCTCAACAAAATGAAATATTGGATCCACATAGCGTGAAAACAAAAGGTTACACTAGTAAGAGATTCAAGTCAATAATTGAGGTGGTTAGGAGAACTGAGGCTGGTAGGCTCTGTCGTGGTTGTAAGAAAATCGTTATTGGGTACGATAGGAGAAATTGTCCATCGATGAGAACCTCCAATCCTATGCTTGATTCATCCCACAATAATCTTCACTAAAAAGGTATTGCATGCTTACCTTTTACACCTATTAAAGTTTTATATATATGTTTGGGCTGTTATGATGATGACATACTAATAGAATTCTTATTGGCTGTCATAAAATATTTCACATGGCTTCTTCATCCAAGGGTACGAGTTCTCCATATTCTGCAAGAGTTTCTTGTAAATGCGATTTTGAAGCGTGTATCTTGACATCTTATATGGATAAGAACCCAAGGAGGCGATTTCTCAGTTGTGCGGGTTTTTTTGTGAGTGTCTTTTATCATTTTTTAGTGTATTGTATAAACATACTGATGTAATTTCATGGATTGTTTAATTATCTCAATACAAGATGGTCCCAGCAAATGTTCCTTCTTTCGATGGGTGGCTCCGCCTCTAACTGATGGAGAGCATCAGTTTAGAAGAGATCAAATATATGAGATCAGGAACTTGAATAGTCAACTGTATGCTATGAATGAAGAGAACCAACAACTAAGAGCAAAAGTTCAAGAAATGCATGTAGCCAGAGAGGAGTTCTTGTGATTTGAGGCCAATTGCAAGGCGTTGGAGACAGAGGTGAAGGCATGTAAGAGGAGATTATGAGTTTTAAGTCTTATAATGCTTATTCTTGGCATAGTATGACTTATATAGATATTAAAGTTATTCTCTGTATTATACTCTTTTGAGAAAATGGTCTTCAACTTGAGCTATTTGTAATATTCTCCCTTGGAATGCGATTGTATTTTAGATAGTTATTTATATGCATCTGCTATGATTACGAAAGGGAAGGCCTTTGTTGTGTTGTTGTGATTTCCAACTTGATTGAAATGCAGTTGTGTTGAACCACATTATCTAACTTGATTTTGATGATGAACATTCTTAACCAAGTATATTTTGATGATGAGTAAAAGCATGAGTGATACATTAAGGTACTAACATATTATTTTTAAGAATGTTGCAGAAAGTTTAAATCATTCAACTTGAGAATAATCTTTATGATAACAAAAGGAAGATATGAAGTACATGCTCTTTCATAATTAAGTATATAAACATTACATATACTTAATTTGGGCCAAAAGTTTTAAAAGCTCAATTCACTCTCCCTCTTGAGCCACCATTGCATAAGGGACCAACAAGTTGCACATTTTTGTTCAGCTTGTTGTTCTCTTTTTTAGAAGATTTCCATCCCAGGCATGGGGTTTGGATTTGTGGCATTACCCAAACTTTCCTGTTTGTTGTGAACGCTTCATCCAAGTATGGTTTTTAAATCTCGGACATGGTTGAACTGTTCATTTAAGTACGGAGTTGGAATCTTGGACATGGGATATTAATTCGGGACATGGATGAACCTTTCATCCAAGTACGGAGTTGTAATCCTGGATATGGGATATTAATTCGGAACATGGATGAACCAATTATCCAAGTACGGAGTTGGAATCTTGGAATTGGATATTAATTGGAACATGGATGAACCTTTCATCTAAGTACAGAGTTGTAATCTCGGACATGGGATATTAATTTGGGATATGGATGAACCATTCATCCATGTACGGAGTTGTAATCCCGGATATGTGACATTAATTCGGGACATGGATGAACCATTCACATGTCCCATGACTCAAGTCTCATGCCCCATGCCCATGTCCCAAGTCCCATACCCATGTGCCAAGTCCCAGCCTTCATGTTCCAGTTCTCATGCCCAAGTCCAATGCCCATGTCCCAACGATAATAAAAATATAAGCATATATGGTTAATTTTCCTTGACTTACATGATACTCAAAAACCTATTACAATATAATCTAACTTAACAAGATACTCCATATCACATATGCAACGCTAGTTAGGACTCTCATTAAGTGCGACTCCTTGGAGGTTCCTTGGAAGGCTCGATATTCTTTACTTATGAGGAGATGCATGCATCCTTAGGAGGTGGAGAACAGTGCGTTTCAATTTTTGAGGCTGGACTTAATTTACACATTAATTCGGAAATAGGTTAGCATCCTTTAGTAGTCCCAGCCTTTCTTCACATACACCAAAACTTCTCAGGCCTTCTTTTATTCCAATAATTGATAGTAATGGACAACAGGAAGCCAAATTCTTGGTGGGGGTCGTGGGATACCATTCCTAGGGAGAGGATCTTACAGCGGATCAAAGAACTACGCAAAGAGATAGAAACGCTGTAGACTTCTCTGCGAGAAATGCAACTCGTGGAGCAAGACAGTTCTTTCGTGGGCAGAGCACTTTTTTGAGCTAAACTACGAACATCAATAGTTGCAGGCCGAGATCAAGAATGTGACAAGAATGGTGGAGCGTATCCAACACTCTGCACCCTCCCAGTTTTCCAGTTCAAATTACATTGAATTAAGTTGGCTCCTTCAATAGTTAGAGACCACGTACCCATGGTTAGATAGTAGTTCTCTCCGTTGTGCACTTGGTTTTAATTCTGATATGTAATACATGTCTTGAATAAACTGACATATTAATATATTATAATTTATCTTGCTAGAATATTTGCGTATTCTGTATATCCGTTATTTTTCTTTAATTCTCTGGTGATGTCCATGCACAACCGTTTAAGTTTAAATGCCTAGAAGCATACATAACCATAATTGTGTACATGGGAAATGTAAAGATGTTTATTACTGTTTAGTCATATTCACTTGAATCGTTAAACATCCTATACGAGAATTTCTATAAATGCTCGAACGACATCTGAAGCATGTCAGACCTCATCTTCCTCAACCTTGGAAACTCATCTACTACAAGATGTCCAGCTCTCCACATAACGGATCTTGGGATGCTTTCTTCACAATACGAGAGGATCAGGCTAGACTAGAAATTGGTGGTTTAGAGTGGGAGGTGTCTCAGTTAAAAATGCGACTTATGGAGATGCAACAGCAGCAGTGGGAGACGATGCTAGATTTGGCACGAACTTACACTGTCCTCAACCAAGATCAGGTTTGGCCGGGAAGAGAACTCGAAGTACAGCAAGATCCGAATCGAGACCTTCTTGGAACTTGCCCCAGACCCAGGCCCGACCTCGACCTACTACATAAAACCTTGCGGCGACTGAGGGTTGTAAAATCCTTTAGTAGACTTTTTCAAGCTTCAAAGTATTGTAACCATCTATGAAGACTCTAACTATCCTTTGAGTTAGTGAAGGGTGTGTAAAAATACACCATGTAGTTTTCATAGTTATTTTGGTGTATCTGTTGATTTTTTACTTCTATAATAGGCATGCAACAAACACTTGTACATTTGTAAGACTCTATATAAATAATTGGATGGGACACAAACATATGAATCAACTATGAAGATTCATCCCATAGCTGTTATAATATAAGAGTGCTTATTATAGACTTGGAACATGGAGTTTGGGACGTGGGCATTGACAGTGGGACATGGGACATGGACAATGGGACATGGACATGGGCATGTGACTTAGGACATGGAGTTTGGGACATCGACATAGATAGTGGTATATAGTACATGGACAGTGGGACATGGGCGTGGGACATGAGCAGCTGGACTTGGGCGCTTGGAACCGTTCATCCCATGACCTGATCTAACACCATGTTCGAGAATCAGTTATCCATGTCCGGGATTATGAAGCCAAGCATGGATGATCAGTTCCAAGCACCACATTAAAATACACCATGTCCAGGAACCGTTCATCCATGTTTGGATTCATATTCCATGTCCCAAGTCCAAGTCCAATGTCCCAGGACCAAGACTAAACTTTGATAGAATTCACAATCTTCATCCTGCAATTTTACCAGTGTATATTTGGCATAAAATGGAGTAACCCACATCCAGCAGAATCAAAACCAGTCCCATGATCATCCTCTATACTAGTTAGCTTATAGAAATAAAATGAGACAAGCTGCTAACCAACTTTCAAAAGATAATATACCATTTTGTACACAGTGTAAGTATTACATACAAATGAGAATATTTCATATTTATAGATTGCATTATAAGTATTACATATCAATGAACACTTGTCAAATCTCCAATTTATAGTGTAAATATAAGAAAAAATGAGTACAAATCAAAGTTACAATGTAAGTATAATAAAAATGAGTACATATCAAAAAGAAATTTATTTCTTGGATTTGGGCTCCTGTTTGTTGGATCCAGACTTCTTTGGTCTTTTGAAAGATACTTGAGGACCTATTTTTGCTGAGACCATTATTGTGAGAATCTCTTAAGCCTGTGTGGATGCAACTAGTATTGCTGATGAGGGCACGAGAGGAGGGACTACCCTGAGACGAGCATTGTATTCAGGTGTGAGCATCTCAAGGTAGGAGGGGAGATGCTCAGTTTGAACAGCCAAGTTATTTGCTCTAAGTCTGCGAGCATACTCCTCTTGGTCTAAGTAGATGGGAGAAGGAGGAAGTGGTTTGTATAAAGGTGGTCGAGTTTCAAAAGGTGATAGTTTGGGTTTGGTAGTAGATTGTTTGGATGAAGGTGGTTTGGTTTGAAAAGGTGATGGTTGGAGTTTGGTAGTAGAGGGTTTGGATGGATGAGGAAGCTTAGGGGTGGAAGAAGGGAGTTTGGTAGGTGAAGGTCTAAAAACTGTCATTTTCTTTTTGGGAGTTGGAAGCTGCTTACAACTTGGAGCTTTGGTTCTAAGAGAAAGAGATTTGGATGGGGGAAGTTGCGGGGTGGAAATGGAGGCAGGAACAATCTCTGTTTGAGAGTGAGATGTGAATCCAACAGAATTTGGTTCTCCCTTCCTCGGTGATATAACAATCTTAAGTTTTGCTCTATATAGGGAACATTCAAACTCTGGAAATAGAGATGGGCCAACCTCAAATGAATCAAAGTGCCTACTCCTACGAATGAGATACACATCTTCTGGAAGGTAAATGAAGTTAGGATCAGATGTGTCAGTTACAACATGAAATCTCACCCTATGATCCAATGATCCTGAACCCACTTGAAGTGAAGGATTTTGTTGGGAGGGGGGGTGGGGTGGGAAGGTAGTGGGTTGGATGAAGTAGGCAGGATGTAATCACTTAGTATCTTATCTATAATTATATCACCATTTGGTAGTGCCTTGGGCTTGAAGTTCTTAGTTGGACCTTTTATTACTATAATACGGTTGAGGTAATCCTTATCTTTAAAATCTGGGAAAGGACGATCATGGAGAGTGACTGTCCTATTTTGGGATTCAAGAAGTTGGGCAACCGTTTGATTTATCAACTATTTGTATTCAATTTCTCCCAAGGTCATTGTTATTCTTTTCCCTGGACTCCCATCGATTGAACATGTTGACTTGGGAAGTTTGGAATGCTGAATTTTATATAATGGCTTAGGTGATACTACAGTGGGGAGTCTATATGACTTCTGTTCTACTGTAGGAACTGATGAGACTTTTGAAAGTTTTCTCAGATGAGGCATTAGAGGTTTTTGTGGAGGGGGAGGAGATGTTGTCTGTTGAGAAGGGGTGGTTTCCTATGGATTAGTTGCAGGGGGCAGTTGTGATGGCGGAGAGACAGTTTCCTATGAATAGGAGAGATAAGATTTATTTAGAGTCGCCTTCATCCATGTTAAGATGTTTGCAAGTGGAATAGTTGACTCAGAAAGAGAGGATTCTGAGTCAGAACATGGAGATGGAGTGAGTCTAGGGTGAGGAGGGGAAAAAGGAGATGGAAGAACTGTAACAATTGGAGAAGTTGCAAGTGTATAAGTGTGGGGTGTGATTTGAGGAGAGGACTATGGAGATGGAAGAATTTCAATACTTGGAGAGGAGGGAGTACTCATGGGATGAGTAGACCTAGTGGGTGAAGTAGGTCTATGCTCATGAATAGGAGAAGGGGGTGAGAAATGGTGAGATGGAGTATGATGGGACTGATCACCACCATAAGATAGAGATTGATGAGAGTGATCAGAATGTAGGGGCTGAGGGGATCTTAGGGGTGAAGAAGGTCTAAGATCATGGAAAGGTGATGATGGAGAAGAGGATTGAATAGGCTTCGATTGCCGCTTAATGGACTCAACCAAACTGGTCAAAATAGCCAGCTCTTGAGATACTGAATCTATTTGCTCCTTCATTGAATCCATCTTGATGTTTAGAGCACCAACATCAACTTCAAGCTTTCTCAAACTATTCTCAATACTGCTGCCAGTGGAGGATGAAGACCTGCTTGGAGGAGGTACTGCTGCTTCTATGGCTGGAGAAGTTGTTGTTGTTGCTGTTGTTCCTGTTGCTATTTTTATAATTGTTGCATGTGTTGCTGTTGCTGCTGCTGCAACTTCAGTGCAAACTTCTTTCCTTATTTTATCAATCACCTCCTCTACTCTATTAGTGGGAGTTGCTGCATGTGTTGCTGTTGCTACAACTTTAGTGAGATCTTCTTCCCTTAATTCAGCAACCACTTCCTCTACTATATCAGTGAGATTTTCTTCCCTAAATTCAGCAATCACCTCCTCTACTATATCAGTGAGATTTTATTCCCCTACTTCCACACCTCAAGCAGCAAATTTTGCTTCTCTTATTTTGGTTGTTCTACCCTCGAATCTTGTTCACTTGGATGACTTGGTCCTTTTGGGATCAATTTTCCTCAAATTCACCTTAGTCATCAAATCATTATTTCTACATTCCTCTCCAACTTTAGAAGTCAAATAAACTCTTGCTCTTCTTAGGAATTTTGTCATTATCATTTCATAAGGAAGAGGATATCTGTTATTGCTTTTGACCTGGAATAAGTGATTTGAGATTGTCTTTGCCAGGTCTATTTTCTTCCAATTCTTCAATGCCCACAACATTTTGCAATCTTTCTTAGAAATGTTATCCCTACCTCCTGTTTTGGAGAAGATGTTGTTGATGAGCAAAATATGGGCTCTTCGCATATTTTTGTCCAAATAGTTGGGATGCAACATCTTTACTTCTTCATCAACCTCTGTTCCAGTCACCTATGAAAATAATTGTTGCCTCGAGGTAGGCCAATCCTTTCCCTCTCCTCCAACTATAGGGAGATTTAGACACTGCCTTATGTTCTCAGGAGACAAGTCTATTACTCTATCTCTTATCCATAATTTTTGAATCTTTGAATCATAGTTGCAGAATAACACTTTAACCATCTGTGTGTACAATTTCTCCTTGCAACTCAAAAACTCGGTCCACCCTTGGATTTTAATCCATCTACGAATGTCCAGATACAAGTCATTTTCACCCAGTCGGTCAAAATTTCACCCAGTTGGTCAAAATCAACACACCTTCCCTTCATTACTTTCTTTTTTTCATAGACTTTCACAAATCTATTGTATGATTTGTGATTATTTAGGAAAAATACCTCTAGGAGGGAGTACTTGTCTACCCTTCTCCGCTGTGATGGAGATGCTTCCACTTCTTCTTCCTCTCTTGCTCTTATTCTTCTAGAAGACTCTGTACATGCTGATGTTGCTACCGTGCATGATTTGGCCATTTTAGCCATGATTTTGGATTGGGATGAAGAAGGGATGAGTTTAGGAAATCGTTGGGCCAGAAATATTGTGCAAATAAGAAAAATAGAGAAGAAGGTAGGTGCGACACTGCAATGAAGATGGGAACGTTGCTGAGATTTGGGACTTGGGAGGAAACGCGAGGTTGCTGTGTTTGAAATGAAAAATTAGCAACGATTTCTCTATTTATGTTAGGGTTTTACTGCGTTTCGGACATGGAGTTGACAGTGAGACATGGAATCTGAATTTCGAACATGGAAGGCCTTTGTTTGGGACATGGATTACCCGTTAGGGTTTTATTGCGTTTGGGACATAGAGTTGACAGTGAGACATAGAATTTGGGTTTTCGGACAAGGGTCATAATTTGGGACATAGATTATGGAATGTTTTAGCTCGTTTCGGACATGGACATGGACTTGGGACATGAAATATTGGTTTTCGAAATGGAGAATAATTCGGGACATGGATTAAAATAACGAGTGGTTCAATATTTTAGCGCTGGATTTTAAATTTTTAATCCAGATCTACTTTCAATTAACAAAATTTACACTAAATTTTTTTAATGAAATTAATGAGATTTACACTAAAAATAAATTATTGACATTTACAAAAAAAATTAATATAAAGTTTCAAATAATGAAACATACGAGAAATTTTTTTAATGAAATTAGTGAAATTTCCACTGAAAATAAATTAATAAAATTTAGACTTAAAAAATTTAATATTCAATTTATTAATTTGTTTGCTAATGTTCAATTATTTTATGCCTCAAAAAATTATGAAATTTTTATTAAAATTCCATGTTCAATTTTGGGTTTTGGGTTCAATAAAAATTATGGAATTTTAGTAAAAAATTTAAAGAGGTGGGAAGACAGTAACTTCATTTGGGTTTTGGGTTTTTTGCTATACTGGAATTTTTGAAATCTTTGATGATGGAAGATTGAAGCAGTCACGTCGTGCCCCCTCCGTACTGTGAGTTCCATGTTTCTGGGAGACGAAGTCAAAGAAGGCACTCTCGCTCCCTCCCTCACTCGCAGCGGCCATGAATGGCCTAGATGACGCCTGTCGCATTGCATGGTGAAAAGGCCGCCTACACTGAACATTTCAGTATAGGTGGCTACACTGGATCATTTCCTTATATATATATGAGTAATGCTTTATAACAATCGGTTGCTAGGATCCAAAGAGCAACCGCGAAATCCAACTGTTCATTTCAGCGGATTTAATTTCAGCCGTCTAGAGGAATAAAGGATTTGCGCACTCATCCATGCAAAATGGCGAAAGGGTCTGCCTCTGTCCCAGTTTCAAAATAAGAAAGGAGCAGGAGCACCATCGATTTTTAGGGGGAACTTCATCAATTTCAACCAGGAGCTTCGTCGATTTCACCCATCTCTGTCTCATCTCTCCCTCTCTCTCATCTCTAGAGGCATCTCTCTTTGAATTTCCAGGTGAACAAGTCTACTAACCCTTTCAACGCCCTCTTCTACGTGGGGCAATTCTTCCTCGATTCCCAAGAGTGCCTCAAGGAGTTTTTAGACTATGTGGAAGGACACTCTCATGTTCCTCTCCCGACCTACTTCATTGATAATTTTGGCATTGGAATGACAAAAGTCTAGGCTTCTACTACCAAGGTAAATATGGGTTTCAAGACTGATGGGCTAAAGATATGCAACAACCTTTACAAGTTGAAGGGTAGTGGAAAATTTTCGCTTTTGGGTATGGATTAAAGTCCTACATTTGTCTACTTGTATTTGTTTATTTTTGTTCCCGAGTTTTCATTCTCTGCCATTCTTTGCATGAATCAATGTCACCATAACTTGTCTATGACAAACACTCAGTTCAGTAAAATGTCCGCAGATAGAACTATTGGCAGATATTGAGAATTAACCTATTAGAAGAGTTGATTAACTGCAAATGATGGATTGTGTTGTCCATGTAATAGGCCCTCTGAAGTTTTGTTTTAATTTGGAAAAATTGGTGCATTCAGTGTATATGATTTATAATTTAGCTGCTGGTGGTGCTGTCGTGGGCACCCAAATTTAGAACCTTGCTCCAATCTAATTTTCTGTAGTAGTGTGAGTAAGGG
>JAYJMB010007344.1:0-10291 GCA_036873735.1 Pouteria campechiana
ATTTGCATTTATTTCTTCCTCATCATTTCTTGTGCCCGATCAGCGATTCAAAACACACGGGTAAAGGGAAAATCCGTTGGGTAAAACACATTGTTTACTGTCTCCGCAATTTCACTCCTTCTATCTACGTGCATAGGTAAAGCAGTGGCTCACTTGCGCAGGTTATCTAGCTGCGCAAGTGGAAGCTGCTTCGCCTATGCGGTTTGAAAGACTGCCCAGCTGCGCAGGCAGAGATGCTCCAAAAGCCGTGTCAGCGTAGCAAATTTTCCTAATTGCTGAGTGCCTAGTTGTGTTGTTTTTCCAGCTACGCAAGTAAAATCGGAATCCAAAAAGGTAAGAATTACCCACGCTGGACATTTCTTGCACGGTTTCAGTAAATCCACCTGTGCGGATAGGAGCAGCTAAGAAGTTGGAGAACAAAATCCACCTGATTTCACGAAGCCTGTCTGTGCGGACAAGCTGGATACTCGTTGGCTCCCGCATCAACCATGTTTCCTGTTGTGTCTTTGGGAGGGTGTCTTAGCTGCGCAGATTGGGGAATGTTTCAATTGGCACGAACAACTTGATTTCACGAAGCCTGCCTGCGCAAATAGGCTGGAGACTCTTTGCTAGAAATGCTTCATTCAAACTGTGCAACTGGGCTAGAGAAGACATCGTCCTCTTGACTGTACAAATGGAAGATGACCTGCCTGCGTGAGTAAAGGGAGAGCACTTTGCTTGCGCGGATAAGGACAACATCTGTTGGGTAAACCACATCCAACTGCGCAAGTGGAAGACCGTCCTCGGCTACGCAGGTTAAGCACTTCATTCCAACTACGCGGGCAAAGAGCAATTTTTTTTGCACATTCGGATAAGGTGTCTCTGTTTGCGCAATTTGAGAATATCTCGTTTGATCTCATCACTCTATTAGAAGCACAATCAAAAGGCTGAATAAAATGGTCGTTTTCCATGACCAGGCCATATGCAAGCTTGCGCAGATGGCTCCCACCAATCGAAATATTTACATTCTCCAATTATTGGATAATCCAAACTGTTCAAGTCGTGGGTTTAGATTTTTAATTCCACGGAAGCAGAGTAGGATCAACGGTGGTGTCTCCTCTGCCTTGAAGTTGTAAACTCGGATCTAATGTAGTGAAACTGCTGTAGTTCCATATGGGACATTGGTAACCATCAGAGGTGAGAGACGAACAAACGACGATGATGAGAGCTGCCAGCGACAAAAGGGTTGATATTTTGGTGGGGTCCACATGCAGAGGACGGCAAGTCACGTCTAGCAAATGAGAACACCTTCTCTGGTTTTGCCACCCACTCATACAAGTGAAGGCTCCGGGTGGCACAGTGACAAAGCTAATGGAGGGGTCGTGCAAACAGGCGGCCATCAGATCATGCGAACAAAGTGGCCTAGCTGGAGGGGATGTGGAGTCAAGCTATCTCCCAATCGACACGCCATCTATTCAATAAATCAAGAAAAACGGTGTTTCCCAATTGCATCGGCAGAAATGCTAAAACAGGGAGTCATCTTCCACACAGGCTGTCACATCGTCTCCAATCCACGTTGTTCTCGTCTGCGCGGCTTCTATCCACCTATGTTGCTGCTCTTGGAAGACGACTCAAACCCAAGCCATCTCCGGAATGTGGCCGTGATTGTGCGTGTTGACCATGCGAAGACAAGACTAATGGACCGGCTCTTCTGCTAGTGCGAAACCGACATCGAAGAATTCCAGAACCTTTGCTCCATATGCGTGTGATGACACTTTGAAGAGAGGAGAGGAGCCTCGAATTTGTTGCAGCGTCGGGCCCAGGGAAATTGACTGCAAAACCAACCTTGCCAACCACGCTGCCACAAGCGTTAACATCATCCAGCCTGCCTATAGTAGTGTCATTCCAAGCAACTCCACTGCACACGCAGCTATTAAAAACTATGCGTGATTCGAGAATATATATATATATATATATGTGTGTGTGTGTGTGTGGAACTTAAAATTTTCCATTGTTGATGGCATTTCTTCTTGTCGTACTAAAATTCCTGACCGAACATGGATTGCATGGAGATAAGGGAAATTCAACGGAAGAAATTCTCTGGATTGTATCACTGTCTATCAGGTAAGATTTTATTTGCCTGCGGTGCAACTCTTGATGTAATAAACCTCAATGGAATTTGGTTTCCAAGTGAAGTATTCAGCCTCAAACATGCCTGTTTGCTGGTCCTCATTCACCTGATTTTCTACACCCCAACACTAAGTCACATTATGAAAGAAATCATTGATAAATGTAAATGGAAAGGCACATCCATTGCTGTTAAAATGGAAGGCTACAAATATAAAGTGTGATGTCCACAACAAAACCACAGCATGCTTGTCCTCCACAGAAACTGTGAGACAGTATGAAAAACAAAGCTATGTAAAAGCAAATGGCCATCCAGGATATATCTCAGTATGAATATGAAAGAGGAATTCATTCCCTGGTACATGGATATATTGTGCAGCAGACCTACAAAGTGCAAACAATAGTATATACTAAATCCACAGGGTTCATGTCAAATAAGGATGTGCATCCTACAGTCATTCAAGCAGCGGATGTCCCCATCATCCATATTAGGCAGGCATTCCCAGGGGGGTTGGGGAGCAAAAAGCTCCACCACCACCACCACGTAAAATATTATCTGAAACACATTCTGCAACAAGCAAGCATGTTTCCCTGAATAACCCACATCATGCAGGCATTCCTAGAAAATGTAAAATAACATTTGAAACACAAAATTCACAACAAGTGAGCATAGTTCACCACAAAATTCAAGATGATTTGGACCTTCATAGCAGGGATCAAGAACTTCATGCTGTCATCATTGTCGACTGCTGAAATTGGATCCTCGATGGCCTTGGCACTGCCACTGAATCAACATAAAGTTAGCATCAATCAAGACAGAGAAGTAAGATAAGTTCCAAAGACCTCATCAAATCCATTGAAAAGGTATGTGATACCTAAATGAATGTAATTTAGCTGCTGCTTTGTCCTCTTCCTGTTTCTGCTTTATCCTTGTGAATTCTTCCACTTTTGCAGTACAAAAATTCTGACATATGAAAAAGAGGTGCTTAAGTAAGCTCAACAAAGCTTGAACTTGAGCTCAAAATACAAGCTTGCCAACCAAGGCCAAGTTTACATAAGCGCTGCTCAGCTAGGCTTAGGCTATAGCTAGACTCATTTAAGTATTATTTTTGTAACATGTGTTCCCGTATATAATATACAATGTATTATTAATTAACCTAACAAATTGATAAATTATGACTCACTTTATGTAGTTTGAGTTTGAACCCAACAAGCCAAGATTGAACTAAAATCACACTTAAGTTTTTTTGCTTAACTCCAAAGCCAAACTCAAGCTAGGCCAAGCTCCACTCACCTTAGCTTGCTTTCAGCCATTGTAGATGTATTTTTGCTGATGAAAAATCCACACATTGAACCATCAAGTTTGTAAACTTACCAATAAATTCTCCAATTATAATCCAGTCACAATGGTAACTGTTTTCAATGCAAGAGTTTTGTGTTTCATGCATTACAGAGGTACAACTTGCAAGCGTACACTGGTTTTATCACTCACCCAACAGAATTGCTACATGATAATGGATTGCTCAGTCGTGATGTGGGATTGAGACATGATCAGAAAGAAGTTTATGAAAACTTTGAAAAGAAAATGGAGAGCTCAGAACCTTGCCCTGCATGAACATTTTGTGCCATGCCCTAGCCTATGTATTAGTCAGATAAAGATGAGGACAAAGTGAGTAGGACCAGGCTCAACCAAATGACCTCAGCGCTGCCCAAAGCCAGCCTTTTGGCAGCCCTAAGTATGCACTTCAATCGGTAAGAAGAGTTCAAATAGGTGAAATGAAAGAAATGGATAAAGAGGTAGGAGTTAAAATGACAGGATCTGCATACTTCCAATTCTGCAGCACGATGGTTTCTACCAGAGGCTCTACCCCATTTCTTCCGCTTATTTGCACCTTGCTTGCTATTTTTTTCAGAGTAATGGTTGTGACAAGCTTTAATACCGTCTGAGGACGCACGAGTCTCTGAAGTACAGAATTCTTTTTCTAAACATGCATTTCCATTGTTTGAGATTCTAGCTATTGTCCTACGAGGAATAAATAAAAACAATGAGAAGGTTAGCTTAAAAAAGTATTACTAATAAATGAATCTCAACTTAAGAAAATGTACATGGTTTGACAAATCACATACAAAAACAACTATTGCAAATTTCTGATTAGATTTGGTAAAGGCCTGTTTGGGAATCAAGTAAAGAGGTGGAAAAAGGAAGGAAAAAGTGAAATGAGTAAAAAGAGAGCCCTGATGTGACAAGATTGAGGGTAACGATTCAAAATAAAGTGTATAAACATAAAATAAAAAGGTTTTTCCAACGAAAAGATGGGAAGTGATCACTAAAAATATAGATAATGATGATGAAAAGGTAAGGTTATTGAGGTAGTTAAATGTCACATATATTAAAGGGGGTGGGAAAAGAAGGAAAAGATGCTTCCACCTTTGTTCCCATTACCAAACACACCCTAAAAGAAAACCTACTAAAACTAAAATAACAATTCCATCAACAGTTAGAAAAATACAAGACGAATTAAAATGTAATTTTCCTTCCATCAACATGCAGATGATGAGATATCATGAACTCTTCCACACTAAACAAACATGAGAACAAGAATTAGTAGGCATTACCAAAGCCTTGTATCAAATTAGGTATTCATAAAATGCACAGATCAGTGCAATGTGCTTTACTGCACATAATACAAAGAAGCATCAAGCATCAGTTGCTTGTTGATACTACCAAGCCACTTGTGCCTGAGGAGTGTAAATTCACACTATTCCAAGGTTCCCTAGTTTATACATGCTGGCCCATGTAACATTCATTCTTAGAATAGAACATAAATTAAGAGCGGCAAAGGTAATACTGCAAACATGTATATGCACACAAATTACTGCATATGCACATATAGACATAAGAAGGAAACGCATGCACACACATGTAGGTATTTCTGCTCACATCTTATTACGTTGCTCTTCTGAACATTCTGATGAGCTTTCCATTTTCTCGGCATCCTGCAATCCTCATTAAAAAAGCACACAATCAGAAACAAGATATGGTAGTAATGAAGTCATGGTATCCTCCAGCAGGTCCGCAGGTTGTCAGCAAAGCATACCTTAAATGCTTCTTTTGAAGCTTTTTCTACTAGTTCCTCATCAGTGAAAACTTTGAGCTCCTCCACCCTAATGATAAATCAATATTGTGTTAGAATAAGTAGCAATTTGGCATGAATGAATAACTCAAACAAAAACAATAGTTAAGTTGCATACATTCAACCAGATGAATAAATATAGATGGATTTTAGTTGTTACTTCTGAAAAGCAACATTAACCTTAACAGTTTGAAGCTATTGAAGTCGGAGCTCAAGTGCTCAAAAGGTTTTAGATGAAAAAAAGAACATATTTCAGTTTTTCAACAGAGAAAAGTAAGGGAAATGCCTAGGACCCCAGCTGGTAGCTATTGGCCTACCGCCAAAATTTTGATGGCTTGAAGCTTATCCAGGATATGACTAACACAGGAGGGGTTATCCAAGAGCATAATATCTTCATGCCCATTGCATATTATGGCCAGATTGGTATTACAGATTCCAGAGTTGCCAAAGCCACTGCCAAAACCCAAATTTTCAAGGTCTAGGGATAGATTAGTTTACTAGTAGTTAATTGGAAAAGGGGATTCTTATAATGATATAGCTGGGCCAATTTCCCACATCAGCCCTTGGACGTTAGCACAGAGAAGGTTGGCAAGGCTTGGGAAATTTGCAGAGCAAAATGGGTGGATTTCAGCCATGTTGATTGTTAACAGGGAAGTGAATGCTACATAAAACCTGCTAACAGAGAAGGTGTTGACGCCAGATTCTGGACAGAATAAATTTTTGCATCAATAGACCTTGGCTAGAGTTGGGTATCATTAGTTCCAAGCAAGTGTCCCTGGCTTAACTCATTTAAAATCGTGACATTGCTCACCTCAGACCCATCCCATTACAACCCTCCTGCTCACTCTGTTTACGAAAATCCTTCTGTCTAGTCTCCATTTTGTGTTAGTTCTCACATAATTGAGGTGCTCTGTGACAACTTCCATGTCGCTTTTTAAATATCTTCTTTAAAGAATTTGCTTTTCTGTAAAAACTATGAAGGAGAAAAGAACAAGCAACTGAAAAAGAAAACAATTGCCTAATGTTGTCTGAAGAAGATAATAAAATGCACAAACAATCAATAATGTCACAGAGTTATGACTACTAAACAGAAACACCAAATATTCCTTTGTAATTTAGAATCTCTAGCTTTTTCTTTCTGGTTTTTTATAGCTATCAGTACCTTCTAATGGCTCGCTAGAAATCTGCAAAGCATAATGAGGCTGTAATTTGTGACAATGTTCCAAACATTTACATGTAAATTGCCACATTCATTCAATTAGGGCTAAAGAGAAATCTTTAAATTGCCACTTTCATTCAATTAAGACTGTCAAGAAATCTTTAGACCATGGCCAATGACACTATAAATACGATTTCTTCAATCCCTTGTGAATACCTTGCAAATAAGGACTTCTTAATCTGAGGGTATACAAATGAGATTCTTCAGAAATTGCTTTTACGGCCCAAGAAAGTGATGATGAAGTTTGGCTCCCTGATTCAAAGGCCTGTGAAAATTTGCCCAGGATAATCAAGCTGCCGCCATGTGCCTGAGAACCTCATCTTGAAGTGAAAAAGAAGTAGAATAGTCAATTTTCGCATCGGTGGAGACTGGAGAGAAAATACATCTAACTCTTGAAGAGCAATTAACAAAAGTACTCTCCTTGTCATGTTTCCATCTGTTTTATAAATTGAACAGCAGCGAGTTTAATCAGCTAGACAGTCGAACGTAAGAAGAACATTTCTAGAAAATAGGAGGCGGGCCGTACAAACATACCCAAAGATGGATTAGAATATTTGAAAGCCTTCTAAACGAAAGAACACAATCCGGCGCATACAGCTGAGCTAATAGACCCACGAAAAAACAACGCCGCAAATGCAAGAATTATTCATCCATCAGATTTTTCAAAGATTGAGAAACAACTCCATTCCAAACCCACAAAATCAAATCGAAGAACAGGCAATGCCGCAGGAAGACTTACGAAAGCTCATCATCGAAGGAGTGCGTTGAATCCGTAGACAATTCTGCTTGCAACGTCTGCAAGATGAGGAGAATAAATCAAGGGTTCAAATGCCAGGATAGCGGAAATTTGAGCATGAAAGGGATCAAGAGACAATTGCGAAGAAGAAACGATTGGTAATTGAAGATGGCATGGGGGAGAGCATGAGGAGAGACAGACCTGGAGTTGTTGGATTGCAGAAGCTTGGAAGGCGGAGACAGTGGTGATAGGCCCCACCAAGGTGGGGGGCAAGATGGGGCCGCCACGGGCGCAGGAAGTGTGTGCATCCCCAGCTCCACAGTCGTATTCCACAATCTCCGTTTCCATGCTGCTGCTAAAACCCTAAACCCCTCTCCTCCTCGCTCGTCTTTAGTAGGCTTTTATGCTCCTGTTGTCGCCGTTCGACGAAAAGCAGCAGCAGCAGCGTCGTCTCCACACTTCTGGACAAAAAGGCTAATAATAATTTATTTATTCATTTAATGTTACTTATCAAAGAAAATATTTCCGTTTAATATATAAAATTATTGTAGTATCATGGATAATTTATACCGTGTTGTATCATTTAAATTGTTCAGTGTTGGTAATAAATATTCAATTTCTATTTTTTAGTTTGTATAGCCCGATTAAATGTCCACTTTCCATGATTTTTAGTAATTAAGGATTAAATTACATTTATAATATTTTATGAATTTGGTTTAACTAAAGCATAATATGTAGCCCATGATAAGGAGATTTGTTTGTTAACTCTTGTTAGCATATTAATTCATAAAATCTCTGGGTTTATATTATCACTATCCATGATATAATTTTAGTTATTGTATATATTGTAGGTAATTGAGATTAATTAATATCCTTGTTTTTGAAATTCTTCGTAATCCAATCAAGTGGAAATTTGTAAAATAAAATTAGTTTTAATAAAAATAGAAAAATATAGACAATTATAAATTTAAACATGATTATCAAAAATAAGCGACTATGGACAAATATGAAAGAGTCAAGGGACTCTCATTAATGAAATGCGGTCCACATCATAGCTCATAAATACCATGCTAGGTTCTGATTCTATAAGGCCTGCGTCATTCAAAGCCGTGCGCGAATCTACGGAGCTGGCGACGCAATACCGTACCAAAGCATTGAAAGTCTATTCGCTGTCCTAGGCCACTCATTTATTCCCGAGCAGGCATCAGCAGAAGGCTGAATTAATAGGTGATCACGCGGTCCATCGAACAAATGGTTGCTTTCGTTGTGGAAAAAGCCACCGTCTTTGAAAGGCTAATGATTGTCCAAACTGGGAGAATTTTCAGGACTATGAATCATGGATGGTGGATAAGACCAAATGAATGAGGGAGAGGGTGAGAGAGAGAGACGACGTCCACAGAAGATGGGGGCAGCGTGATTAACGAACAGCATCTGTCATGCTTTGTCATGGGGTAGTGAAAATGATGTTTGCAATTTTTAAATATCGACATGCCACCTGCACTGGAGATTAAAACAGCTTGAAAGATGCTTCAATTCTAAAACTAATTCTCATCTGTGACCCAATCTTTTTGGTCCTTTTTTTTCCATTTTATTTCATTTATTAATTACCATTTATCTTGCTACGCCGTTTTCTTTCTTTAATTGCTTCTTCAGATTTTTTTTTTTCTTTGGGGTGGTTGAAATCATTCATAAAATCAATTTTGCCACAACTATTCATAAAAAATCAATTAGTTGTGTTTATTAAAGCAATCAAAAACTATGAAATTCCATCTCACGATTTACTTAGATGAAAGGAACATTGAGAGGTATGTGTATTGGACTACAAGCTTGTGTATCTGAAATAGATTGATATTTACTCTTAAATAATATCAAATGTAAATCTTTGATGGAAATCATATTTGGGTTCCTGATTAAACAAGTGAAAACGTGATTAACGATTGGATTAGATTTCATATGATAATCAATAGTGTCTCTGGATGAGAAATTTGCACGGAATTTGGGTAATAATTGCCCATTGGCATGCAACTTTCTATTGACAGTGCAAAAATGGCTCTGCACATTTTCACGTTTTGCCAACACCCGCAAGTGGTCTTTAGAACAATTGCATTTACATCCCAGCTTCACTGTCAGGCTTTGGAGTTTGGAGGTGGTTGGTTAACAGTATAACGAAACGGCTGTTTGCCATTTTGAAAAATGCCTATAATACCCCCCAAGCGTTAAGCAGAGTGGGGTTTGTCTGTATGCGGTTTAAGTACACGAGGAATCATTTAGGTTGCCCTAGCCCACCCATAAAGGATAATATTGTATACTTACAAAAACCCAAGCAACTATTTAGATGCTGTTCAAGAAGAGGTTGGTGATGTAGATTACTACATGTGCAATACCCACAAAGTTGGCCACCAATGTGCACAGGTTGCCTTGAACTTTATTTTGTAATTAGTTTATATATGCATTGACTCTAAACTTCTCTAAAAGCAACAAGATGTAAAGATGCATGGGTATACCTGCATTGCTAATGAAGAGCTTTGCCTCAATGCAGGGATTATACCTCATTCTCTATCTAATTTAAAAATTTTCTCTTTCATATCATAGGAGCATCCATGGATATACTTACACCTTTTACTTGTAATTACAATTTTTTCTTTTAATCTTGTATCTACTTTTTTCAAATACACACCAAACTATTCATCATCGTTTTTTATTCTTTATACAATGCATTCTCTATTATACTATATACCTCATTACACACTATATTGCACCCATTCAAACACACCCATTACAAAGACTTCTAATTCTATAGCTTTGACATTTTTAAAAATATTGTAATGAACCATATGTATTTTTATACGTGTTTTAGATGTTGGTAAAACCTCAATCATGAATAAAAGACACAAGTATATTTGCATATGTCCTTATATATATCATTATAAATGGGATACATAATTTGGCCTAGACCTGTATGTGATTGTTGCGCATCATATTGTTCAAGTTATCAATACAAAGGAAGATTAACAAAGTGCCCCTTAAGTTTTACTTTTTGCATATTCACCCTTGTAAGTTTTAAATTTGCTTCGCATAACTAATTAAAAAATGGTA
>JAYJMB010007345.1:0-10290 GCA_036873735.1 Pouteria campechiana
AGCCAAACACTGCAGAATCGCGTTTTGGCTGAAAAAAGCGCTTTTACACTCCCAAAACGCTAGGCCAAACAGGCCCTCAGAGTAAATACGCTTTGCTTCTAGCAAAACTATGGCTCACATTATGATTGTAGAGATGTTATCAAAGCAATTGTCGTTTTCGTAACAAGTAGAGAACCATGCATTCGCTCTTGCCTGTAATACCAAAGATGGCAGAAAATTGTATTTGCACACACGAAAAACGTCAGGAAAACACATACCATTACAATCTTATGCAGGAGTAGAGCACTGCTTGTAATAACTGCTAAACTCTAAGATTCGTTTGTCGTAGATTAGAAGGGGAGTAAAGGATTCTCTATTATGGTTAAAGAGAGGGAAATGCCTCTTTTTCTCTCATTAAGCAACTATCCTCAACTACTCACAACCATTCTACCTTTTTTTTCACATTATAATAATCTTTTTTCAGAAAACAGTAGATTTACTTTACTATTGTCTCTTTTACCTGCTTTGTACCTCAAACGAAACACGCTCTCAAGGAAACTGATACTCAGATTCGAGAAATGATTATATTGTGGTATTGCACTATAAACATAGCCAAAATCAATACAGCTGCGTCTTGTTACACCATAACACTAATGCAAAATAAGATATACAGGTCAAATCCAGTATTCCAGCCAAGCCAATCTACCTGGTTGGATATGTGAATTTGGGATGGACAGTACATAAAACCAAAATCCAAGACACCATGACAAAATCAGTATCCCAGATTTCTGTGCGAGCACTAGAACAAACTGATTAAAAATTCATGCTTAGTTCCTACACGTCAAATTGGAGAAAGATTACAGAAATGTTACATACAGATGTTAGGCACTATAGATCCCATCAAGGGAAAGAAACGGTCTCCTGGTCCACCACTGCGTCTCTTCATCTTCCCACCAGTCCGTGGTGTGACACGTGTATCGCCTTTTTCATTCAATTGCAGTCTCTATAGGTCAAGCTTTTCTACAGTCGTAATAAACTCTCGTCTTCAGACACAAATTTTTTCTCTTCATAGTATCTCTTCTCGCTCTCTTCCTTTTTCTGATTACGTTTCTGCATGAAGAACAGGCAAAAAATCATAAGCAACGTTTCTTTGCCCACACTTGTTGCAACTCAGGACAGAAAACCTTCACATGTAGGTTACACAAAGATGAAAAGCAGAGAGCAGATCAGTTACCTCCACAGGCACCTTAATGTGTTCATATTGTACACCAAATGTGCTACATATTTATGACATTCCAAAATAAGGAAATCTGTAGGCTGAACTATTAATCAAGCCCCAACCAATGCTTACTGAAATTGAACAATCGTAAAATAATCTAAAAAGTAAATCATTTTTTGTTTAGAAATCTTATTACAAATTCAAACTTGTGACGTGAAAGGATGCATAGAAATTCCCATTCAAGGTTTAAACACCTAGTGTGCTGACAATTGCATTCTAAGGGAAAACATGAGCTCTTAACATTTTGTACCAATTTTGATTGACTATTTCAAGCTACATATCTCTACCTGTTATAATATGAGGATTTGCATTTGGATATTTGATTCCTCAAGTATCATTTTTATTTGATTCTGCCTGATAAGCACGGCATAGCATTAAATGGCCAATTAATGCACCAACCATCATCTTCCAAGGTCTAGAGAGCCATGTGATTCTATCTAAAGGACTTCTCCTCATTATTATGCTTATTTCTTTTCTCACTGGAATGCCTTAAATCGCCTGTTGAAAAAAATTAGTTCATAACCAGTACCAGTTGCACCAGGAGCACACCTGCCTGGAGAATCAGTGAATCCTGTGTGTGAAAATTTGCAAAGACCCAAAATTAAAGGTATCTGAAATGCATGCATCCATAGCATCAATATCCAGTTTGACATAACATGTCTACACCTACAGAAACAGACCACTTCATTTGCAAGATGGTAATGATTTTTTCATGTTTGACTATAAACATAAGGCTCTCGCTAGGAGAATCAGGGATGAGGGCCTTTTCATTCCAGGCAAGGCAGGGGACCATGCTTCACAGCCTAGATTTTGAACATTTCACACTGTTCCAATTCAAATTTTTAAATTTGACTTAGCTAGGCTTCATCCAACATCTCTCATCCTATCTCATCCTGACAGAGAGTTAAACAACAAAGACCATGTCCAGATTGGCTGATGAATGTGATTGTTAGTCATATTCATATTGGACAAAAAAAAATTCTCATAAGATATATTTGCAACTTGCTGCAAATATAACAAAGCAGAAAGAAAGAAATACCTTGTAGGTTTCATAATTAGCAATAATCCTCTTGGCTATTGAAATTGTGGTAGTAATTCTGGGGCTCTCGATTGTCTGGAAAATTCCCATTTCCTTAGGAACAGTGTAGGGATCAACTTCCCCCTGTAATAACATAAAGATGACCTTTGTAAGAACTTATTTTAGATGCAGGAATGAAAGGGGAACTATATAATAGTAAACTTACAGTTGATAGGCAGTTGCCCTCAGCAACGGTACCATGCACAACCAGAGAAATGTTAAAAGTTGTGATCTGTCAAATGACACATATTTTAGCAGATGGCTAAATCATATTGCTATTGTCACTGAAAGTGAAAATTTTACTGAAGAAGCAAATACAAATGCAACATGCAAAGGCAAGCAATTGCCAGGAACATTTCCATTTGAAGTATTTGTAACAACAAAATGGCTCCTTATAGAACTTGATTAAAAATTGAAAATAGACTAAAGAGACCCAGCATACAAACTCAGAAAACTCAAAAGCATGGGAAATTTTCTATTACTTTGAATTGGTAAGCCATATGCACCCTTGGCAAAGGACACAGAAATAGGTAGTCTTGAACTAATTCAACATATATTGCAAGAGATACCAACAAGTGAAATGCACTGCCACGCCATTGACATGACACGAAAATTTACAAGATAACAAGAACCTTCTTCTGGCTTAAAACATTAAGCTCATTCTGAAACATGCCCTCTCTAACTTTGTTTGGCACCATTATTTCAAGAGTTCAACATGTATGCAAACAGGCTCATGCAATGCAGTTCATATGAAATCCCCCAGGAATTTGCCTGGTGATATGATCCTATAACATGAGTCCTATAACATGAGCAGCCTCAATTAGATTCAAGTCATTACACTCCCAGTAGGAAGTGCCTGGCTTAGCCAGTTCACTTGGTATGCCAGGCAAAATACAAAACAACAACAACAACAACAGTTGATGGTAGGAACAAAGAAGGCACACAAAGGATGAACGCATAAAAGATGACAGAAGCTACAGCATGTCCACAAAAAGTCATTAAAAAATGTCTTTTCCTTGACAGAAAAATGGAGAACTACATCTACTGTGAAACAAAAATTATCCCATAAAAGAGTTGCAAAAATTTAGAAAATGTGGCATCAAAATTTCACATTGACTGCATAAGATAAGCATTATATTGTCGATGGGAGGAAATTAAGCTTTAGAGAATAAGGATTCTCAAATCAAAAGGAAGATTAAAGCAGTAAATCTGCCCCCAGGTAAGAACAACCAAAATTTATCCAGGCAATTCACATAAAAGAATATAAAGATATGAAACATAAACCGAGAGTATTAAAAACACTGGTATGAATAACAATGATTAAGCTTACCATGTCTTTTGTGATCTCCCATGGTGCACCAATTATGACTTCATCGACATATCGACATGCAAGAACACTTAGACTGCGTTCGTGAAGGTGCATAACCGCACAAGTTCCTCTGCGCTCACTGCATGAATCAGAACAGAAATATAAACAAGATAGCTACATTCTCGTAACTCTAGATTTTGCCAAGTATGTCAACAATTCTATTTTGTGGTATAGGCAACCTCAATAACGAGAAGAGTACATCTAGGGCAGGAACAGCATTATCTGAGTTTGGCACCAACACAACACAACCACTAAAACATTCATGAACAAATTCATCCCCGAAATGAAATATTTTCACCAATCCTATTGTTACTAACAGATGTTGGAAGAAAACTAATACACCATCTCTGGCCATTGAGCTGTCATTTGCATGGAAATTGAAAGAACCCAACCCATATCTGGAAGCAAAATGGTTGTCAGTGAAAAAAATCGCTAACTTTATTTTTATTTTAGTTTTTTTCCTCTTGTTTTCATTGATCACTACCTTCCAAGTTCAAACATTCTAAAGTTACACCGACACCTAATGGCCATTACTTTTTTTTTATTTTTATAATTTTTTAGCTTACATGGCAGTCAATCAGCTGTCACAATAACCAAGTCCAGATGAGCAAATCCCCCTCATCTTGTAAAAGTGAATGTTCTTTCATTCTTAAACATTTTTATGATGTACAGAGAAGTTCCATCCTTGAAAGATTGTTCCCTCTTTAATCCATCACCTTTCCACTTATGCTCAAAGCTTTGAAAACAAAACCAAGGATCCTGGAAAACTCCAGCTTGTAATTTTTCTAGCCATCAATTATTGTTGAGGGCATGGAGAAACATCTACGGTGCTCTTCAGCAAATAAAGTACATTTTTACATAAATACCATGATTTAGTTCTCTGCTACTAACATAGCTGAAGACTTTGACCAAACAACCTCAACCTAATCATTTGCTTCCCACACTGTAGAATTTAGAAAAAAATTTTGGATAAAAGAAATTAAAGTCCCAAGTTTCTTTAAAAAAAAAATCAGGAAAGAACAATGAGCAATACAGTGACAAGCCTATGCAATCTGAAACCAGAGGTGTTCCTTTAGGTTTCTTCTATCTGATCCTGCTGAAATGCCATTCCGTGTGCTTTTCAGGTCACTGGTCCATCTAATACATATAATACGTCTAATGCTTGGGAAAATATTACTGGGAAAATAAAGGAAAAAAGGGTCTTTTTCCCCTGGTGAACCAATAAAAATATAAACTGACCTGATAGTTTGATCATTATGGATGCCTACAAGTAGAAAATCTCCAAGTTTCCTGGCCTGCTTCATTATCTGCAGATAAAAATGAAGTAAAGATGAGAAAATAAGAAAACGCAGTTATCTTACTAGCTCAAATGATAGAAATGCATTTGTTTAGATTATGGGACTACTGGGTTCAAATCCTGGTAATGTTTCTTACCTTTCGGGGAAAGAGAATAAGAGAAAGAAAAGACAACATTGAGAGAGAGAGGAAAATGCAGGGGATTTTCTCTCCGTCTTTTTTCTTTGTATCTAGCTAACTTTAAGAGACAGGGAGGAAAAATGAAGGAAGAACAAAAGAAAGTAGAAAATGCAGTTTTTACTGTGAAGTCTTGTATTTGTTAGTCCCCCACTTCTCTTAAGTTAGCTTGATATGAGAAAAACAAGATGGAGAGAAAATCCCCCATATAAATATAAGATTGCAAAGCAAGTAGATGCAAAACAAAGTTGGCTTAATACAAAGAAAATCCCCCACATAAATGTAACACTAGCTACACTACAAAGCAAGTAGACACAAAATCCTAAAACATTAAAGGTTAATATTCCCTGCATGAAAAAGTAAACAAAATGTATAAAACTAGTGTTTAGGTACACACCTCTACATGACCAGCATGAAAGAGATCAAAAGCACCATCCATATATACCACCCGAGCATTTGGTCCAGGCCCCTGGTGACAGGAAGTAGTTGAAGAGACGTAAGTTTTTGGGAAAATACATTCATTTGGAATTATACCTATGTATCTTACATCACAATAAAGATGCGGGTAACCTATGTGACCCATGGAATAGGAATATGTTGCATGAATGGTATGGGTGCATTGAATAATATGGATCTAAGGCATATTGACCCCTACTTTTGTCATAGACTCATAGCTTGATACAATGAATGGCAATCTAAAAAACATATATTTTAACAGTAGTCCCATTTATTGTTTTGCTAACTAGTGAAAAAAAAAAGGAAATAATAGTACTAGAAAAGAACATCAGAAAGTAATCCCATAAAGATATACTTAAATGCACTGGATATTCTTCTTCAAATCAATTGCCTCAATCATTTCCCTAAATGGTCAAGGATTTGTTGGAAAATCCCTTCATTCAACTTCTCATGGCCACACAAGGAAAACCCTTCGACCAATAGTTCTAGAAAATTGTTTAAACTGGTCCATCCTTTGATTAATAGTCCTAGTAATTGCTTAACTAGCAGTTCATTGCTGCAATTTCAATTCATGGACAAATATGAACCCTAGTTTGTATCATCTGAAAGCTTGTTCTTAGTCAGTGCTATAAGTACCAAAAAACTCAAATGTGAACCAATAGATTTGCACTCATCGTGCATGCATGCTCGTGCTATTTGCATGCACATGTGTGACTATCAGGTTGTAGAATTTTTGCATGCCTCTATGGCAAAGTGTGAGCTGATGCTAGATGTCAAATTATCAACATATAAATCTCACAAGACTGATAACTGCTCAAGGTGGATGATGATGAGATCAGAGGCATACCCAAGGCAAAAGAAGAAAAGATTTTGCAAAGAAAGGAATACAAATTAACAGTGGAGAAGAAGAATTGACACATATGCAGAATAAGCGCAAATCAAGAGATAACAATGGGAGCCTAAACTAACTAGATAGACGCAATACCACCATGAGATAACTACTTGGTACCTTCCCATTTGAAAATTGCACAATCCGACGGGACGTAGGCAGGAAATGAGATACTTGGGATCTGCCATGGCCATTCCTTGTAGTGGGGTCATCATTACAGCCACGCAACTGCTCGGGCAAACTTGCAGTTCTATGATTGTTGCCAAGATCTTTATCCCCCATTGAAGAAAGTATCCTACCTGATCAAAGTATTCAGACAGTAAGTTGCAATGAGAAAGATGGAATGGCATGCAATATCATACATATATGGAAGACAGTAACAACTCCAGAGGCATAACCACAGAAGGGATTGCTTTAACACCATGTGACTGCAATGACAATTAGTTTAAAAAACAAAGGCAAAATAAGGTCATAAATCAAGTTCAGAATCTGCGAATCTGGAGGGAGCATTACCATAAAACATGCTGCTGCAGCCATTGCTACAACCAATTTTCTATATACATCATCATATAGAAATTTTATGAGGCATCATGATATTTCCTAATACAAAATTCTGTTTATCCAGGCAACACATCTTAATTGGTTCATGCGACATATAAAAATAATGGTGTAGGCTCTAGGATGATCAGCATGTGACCAAAACTAGCATTCAAATCGCCATCAGAAGAAATCAGAATGGTTAAGTATACTACCAACAATATCAGTACTTGAGACGCCCTCGGTACGCTTGATCTGTTTGTAGCGGCCAGCCTTCTTTGCCAGGGCATAAGCATCAGTCCCATCAGGAAGAAGGCAAGGATCATCTCCATGTATAATGTAGTCAATATTGTAGTCATTAAAGAGGCTATTCATGAATTTCTCAGTAATTGCATATGGAGCATTGGTGATAACCTGATCCACCCACTTGAGCCCGCTAACCAGAACCACCCTAAGAATATTTCCAAAACAGAGATAATTAGGTATTTTATTCACGTCAATTGACAGTTTACACTTATTCCTTCTAAATTTCATGTCTGAACAGAAAAGAAAAAAATCATTCTAAATGGGAAATTTATTGGATCCAGCTCATCAACGAATACAGTAAAATTCATAATAATAAGAACAGGAAGATCCATGGAAGCTTGCGGCAAGGTCCAGCAAGTGCAAGGCTCCACTCATACAATAATGGGTCCCCTATCTAAAACATGATGTAAGCCAGTGAACTAAATGTGCGTGAGCAGGAATTCATCAACAGTGAATCCTAGGACTTCTTGGATGAAAGGAAGAAAGGGAAACAAGAAAAAAATCCAAAAAAATTAAGAAATCCATCTTTAAAACTTCAAAGTGGTGGCATCTACTCCTCCAACCAGTAAGTAACAAAACATGTTTTGAACCACCAAGGAGATAAAATAATAAAAAGAAATCTGGGAGGAAATGAAGTTTGAAGAAAATATCTGGATAAAAGTGCACTCAAAATTAAAAAGAAGTTTAAAGAATAGGCCACGAAATGAGTCAGTATTAATCTGAAGAACATAAGAAAATAACACAAATACCTTTCTTCCATGGATAGGACAGGAGGACCCTTGTTTGCTATGATCTCCTCATCACTTATCACTCCAACCACCAATTCATCTCCCAGAGCCTTTGCTTGCCGCAAAGCATTAGCATGACCATAGTGCATGAGATCAAAGCATCCATCCATGTAAACTCTTATAGGTTTCTTAGAACATCTCTTCCTATTGTGGAAGATCCCTAAATCTGGCCAATAGAAAGGCAAACTAGGAAGTCCAATTCCACCAAAATAGCTTGTTGACAATCCAAGAACTGCAGCCGTTAGCATTATTCCTCCAAAAAGGTGCGGGTAAACCCCATCCCAAATCCGATGATGGGTTTCGAAGTCCATAGATGTCAATCCTTTTTTTCTTTTTGTTTCTTTTTTAGACTCTTGTTATCCTTCTTTTGCCTCAAACAAGGCAATATAGCTCCACCTACTGCAAAAAATAATAATAATAATAATAATCAATTGTAAGATAGACTAAAAAATAACATCAAGGAATAAAATACATATTCCTCATCACTAGACAATTCATCAACATGACTAATAAAACTACAAAAAGAAATGTATAGTTTCAGAAAAAAAGAATGAAAACTCAGAAATAGGAAACGTTGCACTAAGACAAGTAGCTGTAGCATAGACACACTGCTCCAATCAAGGATAAGGTGACTAAAAAACCCTAATCAATAAATAATGGAAAATGAAGCGTCCCCATGATCACGAAATGAATTTTGACAGTGAAACCCAGCGACAAACAAACAGATAATGATCATTTGGGAAACACGTGCAGAACATAACCACACAAAACCAACAAATTCTTATGACAAGTGAAAAGGATTGCAAAAAATAATGAAAAAAATGAGAGTAGAAACAAGAGCAGATGAAAATGAAATTTATAGGGGAATCAACACTGGATTTTAGTTTCAAGACCAGACTTAAAACAATAGTAAAGTGAAACTCCAATTGGTGACCCATTCATATCACCACAAGTTTGATCCAGTAATAATCATTGCGCATGAATTTCAAAGAATAGAAGTAAAAAGATAAAAAGATAACAGTATAGCACAAAGTCAGAAAGCAAAGAAAAAAACTCAACATCATCAAATCACTACAATATCTATAGGGAGTGGAGAAAGAACCATTTTTTAACTCCAAAACCGAGAGAGTAAGAGTGGGGGAATCCATGGAAAGCCTACTTTTAATACTACCAAACCTCAAACCTGACCACAAAATATCCAATTGAAAGAAACTGAAAATTACAGATATATATATATATAATGGCAAAGTGAATTTCAGAAGAGCAACCTAGGTTTATTTTTCATCAGGTCTCTAAAAACAGCATTAAAAAATGTCAATTTAGCTCCTGCAGAGGTCTACTTCAGGGAAAAAGAAAATCTTGGCTTTCCACAGTTAAACCAAAAATCTGCTGGCAGCAAATTCAACTGAATTCAGAAATTAAAGAAATAGGGGGGAAATAAAAGAAAAGGAAATATTACTACCATGGGGGTGAAAAGGGTCATCTAGAACAAGCTCATCAAACAGCTGGAAAACAAATCAATTCGAATAAAAAGGTTCCATAAATAGGAATGAAAGCTTCTGTTACAGCACGAAAGGCGTCTGATGCATCAATCTATTTCGAATTTCGACTAGTGAGTCGTAGCTGTTCGTCGATCCCGTCGATCTCGTGGCTACGCAAAAAGTGCAATGGCCGATGGTCTGGATCATCAAGCTACCATCCAAACCCGGCGGTAAAGGCCCCATCAGAGCATGATGCAATTGCCCAAAAGAAACGGCATCTCCACACAAAATCAGAAAAAGCTTTTTTCCTCCATGTTCAAATAAAATGAAATTCCGCCATCCGCCATGGTTTGTCCTAGGTCTGTTAGAAAGGCATTCTATAAAGAAATCCTAATTGGAGTAAACCAGAACCAGATTCTCGAGGGAGGGAAATCAGATCTACGGCTATCATTAAAATGGAACAGGCGATGTCTGTCCTAAGTTTCTCAAAGCATCCATTCATATCCCAATTGCAGCAACAAAGAACTATTGTCAGCGAAAACAAGATCCGGGAATTGTAGCCCAAAAAGAGATGAAATGAGAGAGGGAGAGGGAGAGAGAGAGAGAGAGAGAGAGAGAGAGAGAGAGAGAGAGAGAGAGAGAGAGAGAGAGAGAG
>JAYJMB010007346.1:0-10289 GCA_036873735.1 Pouteria campechiana
CTAGGTGCTTCCTCCCCTTGATCCTCAGTGACAATGGATGAAACTCGTTCCTTCCTCTTTGGACAATCTCTAGCCAAATGAGGACTTTTGCAAATGAAACAACTAGAGTTAGAAGAAGTATTCGACTTACTTGGTTGTCCAAGCTTACTTCCCTGATCCCTCTTTGCTTTCCCTTTGTCCTTTGATGAAGGTTTCTTCTTTTCTGATCCGACCTAATTTGCCTTGTAATCCACGAGACTCTCAGCTGCTACCACTGCTTGGACAAGGTCCTTCACCCCTTGTCGCTTAAGTTCTACTTGTGCCCATGGCTGTAATCCAGCCATGAAGTTGAAGAGCTTGTCATCGTCTGACATGTTCTTCACATTCAACATCAAAGACTAAAAAGATTTGACATTCTCTCACATCGAACCTGTATGCTTGAGTTTCCTCAATGAATCACAGGCCAACGATGCAACATTGCAAGAAAGAAATTGTTCTTTCATTTCTGACTTCATCTCATGCTACATTGTGATCTTTGATCCAGTCTCATCAACGACTATGCTACCCCACCAAAGCTTAGCATCCCTAGTTAAAAACGTGCAAGTGATATCAACCATTTCACTAGGCAAAAGCATGAACAGTCTTAAAGTACTGCTCCATATCCCATAGGAAATTCTCCAAATCCTTAGCATTCCTTCTACCAGAATAAGGGGTAGGATTTGGTACCTTCCATTTGGGTGTTGCTTCCACATTGCTAACTGAGACACGAACAGCTCTCTTCAGAATTGCAATTTCATCTTTCAAGCTTCCCTTGAATCCTTCAAGTTCAACCAACATGACATCTCGAGTCTCTTCCAAGGAATCCATCATCGTATTCAGAGCTTGCAACTTGGCTTCCCAATCGACATTTGAAGGAGTTGAAGAAGAAGCTCCAGCAGAAGCAAGTAAGGTAGCCACTTGCTCTTCAAGTTGAGCTATCCTTTCTTTCAGTTATTCTGTTGCACTGCCTCCTGCCATTGTTATCTGAAGTTCCTCAAACTAACAGAAAACAAGAATACTAAAGCCAACAAGCAATAAGTCTTCCCAAACCTTTGCCAAAACGTGGCTCTGATAGCAAAAACTGTTTTTGCTATGAATAACCTACTGAGATGAGGAGTAATAAAGACTTGAGCACTTGTCAAAAAGTCAAGACCAAGAATTACCTCAAAGTCATCCAAGGGAACTGCTATCAAATTACACGTCCCTCGCCACTTCCCCACTGTTAGAGCTACATTGCAAAGAATTTGTTGTGTCTTCTCTTCTTCTAATTCTTGGCCACTTGAATGTGATGGGAGTTTTTCACAAGCCCAAAGACCTTTGCCTTTTACTCTCCTTGATCTTCTCTCTTGTGGCTCATTATCATCATTTCTATGATCTTTTTTGCTTCTTTCTCTCTTATTTGCTTTCTCTAATCTCTATTGATTTGGACACTCTCCTTGCATGTGTCCACATTCTCCAAACTTTAACATTGTGAGAACTCTCTCTCTCTTTCTCTCTTCTTTCTCTCTTCTTCTTCTTTTCATCATTTCTAGGTGTCTTCCTGCTGCTTCCACCCTTGGAATTTCCAATGAACTTTTTGAATTTCCTTGTGATGAGGGTGATATCCTTATCATCAACCGACAACTCATTCTATCTGCTATTGTTCTCTCCTATTCTCAAGGTAAAACTTTTCTTACCTTTGTTTGTTTTCCTTCTTCATGATCAGTTCATGTGCCATAAGTGAGCTAATCAAGTTGTCAAGTTTGGGGTTGTTCAAGTCTTTGGCCTCCTTAATTGTAGTAACTTTGTGTGACCAAGATTCAAGGAGAGCTTTAAGTAAGTTCATGACTTGCTCAGCCTTCAACACATGCTTTTCCAAACTTTTCAAACTGTTGGTTATCTTAGAGAACCTATTATATATCTCAGAAATAATTTTATTATCTTTCATAGTAAAACTTTCTAGTTCTCTAATAAACATATTCATTTTAATGCCTTTCACTTGGGTTTTTTTCATAGATTGACTTTAATTTGTCTCGTATCTCTTTGGTTGATAATGCACAAAATAGTGTTTATTATTTTAGCATTGGATTGCACAACTTGTATTTCATCGTCGGTTCATTTGAGTATGGAAGTTTTATGTAGTGTTTTTTTATTATTATTTCGATTGCCTTCCATACCACGACATTGGTTAAGAGGATGTATATTTTCATTCTCATCTTCTTGTAACTATTGTTGTTACCATCAAATAAGGGCGGCTGGGTTGACAATTGCCCTTTGGCAAATGTCCACAATGAAGATAAGTGGATTGTCATTAATTTCTCCTCAAATAAGTTATGAGGCTTGCTCTAATGTCACTTGCCAGTCTCTAAGAATGGTTAAATCCAAGAGAGGAGGGGTGAATTGAATTATAAACTTTGATTATTTTAACCCCTTGGTGGATTATGTCTCCTTGAAGCAATACACAAATTACAAGTAAAGGCACATGCATAACTAAGAAAGCTGAAAATAAGGAAAGTACAAAAACATAACGATATATATAGTAGTTCAGTCTAAACTGTGTACCTATTCCACTCTTTCAAAGCTAACTCCATTTGCTTTGGGTTCCACTAATTGCAATATTCAATAATACAACCTGGAGTCATAACTTCTTTTTAGATTCCAACTCTAGGAGGCATAAACAAGCTGCCCAAACTAGATACAAGTATACAACTCGAATACCTGTTTTAGCCTTCTTGGAAAATGACCTCCAATACTACTCCAAAAAATAATAAATGAAATACAACTGAATACAATTGAAAATGTTGCACAGTTACAAGATTGAGCATAAAGAAAGCTTTCCAAAAGAAGTTGTAGAAGATGGCTTTAAAGCTCTTGAAAGTTTATGTACTTCAGAAGCTTCTTGAAGTATTGTATGCTAGAACTTGTAGTAGTTGTCAAAGTGAATGCTCATTAACCTCTAAAACGAATTTCATCTAAGTGTTAGAATACATGATAAATTTTTAATAGGTTATGATCATCATCAAAATCTAATGATGTTTAACATTGCATAGCATAGGTGAAGCCAATCCTTGGTGGTAATAACAGTCTTTGGAATGATTAGTCTTGTCCACTCAGCTGGATAGCATGGCACAAGTAGGTGGATAGCATTCATCCACAATAATTCCATCAAAATGGGTTAGACTTCATCATCAGTGAAACCATAATGAGATTCTAGCTACTCAATCTATTTCTGCTTGCCTTTCCCTCCTTCCTTAACTTCAATCATGTTGACAGAAGTTTCAACATTTCCTTTCTTCTTTCCCTTGGCAGTGATCTCCTTTTTGGCAGGCCTGCCTCCTTGTAATGCTAGCAAATGTTCCTTGCAACAAACTTCATTTATAGGGCCCTAAAGGTGGTAATTTGTTCGTTAATGAGTAGAGCCACCTCAGGGTTGATGTCATTCTTGCAGAGGTTGACTTGTTGAGCCTCTGTGAGAGGTACATGGCATTTGCTTGCTTCCTTCTACCACCTCTCAATTAAGACATCAATGGTGTCATTACTCCCCTGCTTCATATTGGAGAGATCGACTACTGTAACATCCTCTTTCATAATAAAGAATCTTGCCACGAATAATGTTTGCATATCCTCCAAAGTTTTTATCAACCCACCCGCAAAGTCAGGTACCACTAGAAGGCAACCCCTGTCAACAAGTTGGGAAATATTTGCAAGCAGAAGTTAGAATGGTATGCAAATTTTCTCATCAAAGAGGAGAACCAGCATAAATGCTCTTGTGGATTACTTAAACTATGCTTAACAACTTCCACTTGGCCATCTATTTGTGGATAACAAGTGTTGGAATATTTTAAATCAATACCAAAGTTTCACCACAATGCTTCCCATAAATTTCCATCTCGATAAAAAACGATGGATGTTGGAATACCATGTAAACTTATGACTTCCCTGAGAAATATTTCATCAATATGTGTAGCATTAGAAGTTCTTGAACATGGGATGAAATAAGCCGTCTTTGAGAACCAATTTAGAGCAACAGGAATAAAGCCATGTCCCTTCGATGTTTGTTTAATACAATCCATACTTAGATGAATCCAAGCTTCAGGGTCTAGCAAAGGGGTTTATAAACCTGTATTTTGTGATGTTCCCTTACCTAGCTGGCATGGTTGACCCCATTTCACCGTTTCAACATCTTGGTACATACTTATTTAAGGACAACAAGTTATGTATTTCAAATGGTTCTCTTTGAGAGCAAATCATTCTGAGCTTCATGGAAATGGTTTGGGAGGACATTTTTGGTTGAGATAAAACTTCAGCACTAGTAGCTGATCGTTATTTTTGGCAAAAGATCCACCAAGATGATAATAGAGTGGTGAAGCGATATCAAGTATGCCCACTGGGTAAGTGAACACCACAAAATATAGGTTTATACACCTCTTTGTCAGACCTTGAAGCTCCTTGGATTCATATGAGTATGGATTTTATCTTGGGAATTCCATGAACATCAAAGGGACATGACCCTATTCTAGTTGTTGTAGATTAGTTCTCAAAGATAGCTCATTTCATCCTATGTTCAGAAACTTCTGATGCTACATGTATTATCTAAAGATTTTGTTTCTTTTTTGTTTAGTTATTCTCTCTTTCTTTGTTGTATTCCTTTAGATGCTTGTTCAACTTTCTCTTGCTACATCAATGGACCATCTGTATCAGCACAGGATAATAGTCTAGTGGTGGCTCAAACAGATCCCACAAAAACCCTACAGTTCAGCAATTTCCATAATGAAGAGTGCAAAAATGTGGCAATTGTTGGAGTGCTCAAGACAAAGGCCAACCAATTTTCATTACTAAATGAGAAAATTATTGGTTAGGATCAACACGAATAATTTACGTAGCAGAAGATTATCAATATCATAAGCAAACTCACAACTCAAAAAAACATCAACGAAGAATAATAATAGTACAAGGAACTTCAAGAAAACACCTACCTGGAGTTGTATGACAATCGTGTTTTCGGAAGGTGCCGACAAGTCACCTCCTATAAGGATGAATATTGTACTGCTGAAAATCCACACCGAATTTCAATGACTCTTCCTCGAGCTTGTTCTTTAACCTTCTCCAGGTGCGCAACATATCAGATTGAATCAAACCTTTGTACAATTTCTCAAAAGTGATCTGCTGTGGAAGAAACCCCTTTTCTATCATCTCAACAAAATAATGACAAGCGTCTCTCCATTTCTTTTTCTCACATAGCCCATGAATCAACAATGTATATGAATCTAAATCTGGCCCAACACCATTCTCTGTCATATCGTTCCAAAGCTCCCGCACTATCTCCATCCGACCCAACTTTGAAACCATTCCCACCAAAATGTTATATGAATGTATGCTGAGTAAGCTTAATTTGGACAACACTAATGATCCTCTAACTTTTCTGTACAACTTCAAAGCACTATCAACATCCTTTCTCCCTCGGTACTCCTTAAAGAAACAATTATATGTTGCAGCAGATGGATACACACCATCCTCCACCATCTCATCAATCAATTTCTCAGCATCTTCCAATCTTCCACAAGAGCAAAGGCATTTCATAACAGAAGTGTATGTCACAACTGTTGGGCAAATTCCATTATCTTTCATTAATTTAAACTTCCACAGTGTCAAATCAGGCTTATGAGCACGACTATACACATGCAAGACTATTGAATAGCTCGAGACATCTGGCTCCACACCTCTCTTTTGCATTTCATCAAAAAGGTTCTCAGCAGCCTGAATAGTTCTTTCGAACCGGGTTTCAGGGTGCAAACTGGATTTCCTACACAGCCCATTCAAGAGCACATTGTAAGTCACAACATTCGGTTCGAGTCCACGATCAATCATCTCTCGGAGGAACTTCTCAGCCATTGGAAACCGATTAAGTTTGCACCACCCGTAAATCAAAACTGTGTATGTCTTGACATCGGGCTCATACTCTGATCTCCTCTTATTGAAAATGTCCGTTGCAATCTTCACATACCCATATTTACAGAGCGTGTCAAGGAGAAAATTCAATAGGCAAAGATCAGGTTTTTGGTCCAGGAACGCCACCATGTCATCAAATGCGCGAACCGCTTGCCGGCTCATCCCAGCAGCGACGTACCGACGAATCAAAATGGCAAACGTATTTGCGGTCGGATTTTGTCCTCGTTGCGACATTTCGACGAGCAGCTGCCAAGCGACATCAAACTGCCGAACCTTCGACATGATGTCGATCATGAGGTCGTAGGCAGCCACATCGTGGCAGTAATTGGGCTGCTGGTGGACCCAGGTGAAGAACGCAAGGGCGATTTTGGAGAGGTTTTTAAGGCGGAGGAGCGTTTGGAGTACCAGATTGGCGGAAACCTGAATGCCAGAGAGCTGGAGAGAGGATTCGACGGCGTGGAAGGGGTTGTGGTGTTGGATTAGGATTTGGGAGAGACGATCTGCGTCTTCTGAAGGTTTCAGAGTTTCGGAAAACCCTAACCGTAGATGCTCTACAGGCATGGAGGAGATGAGGCGCATTTTCGCAAGTAGAGGGAAATAGGGTGGGGAGCGAAGGGGTAAGATACAGGAGTAAGCTAACACGCGCAGCATTTGGATTCAGTTGATGGTTACAGCGTCCGTTCGTTCGAACTTTGATCACAAAATCGTGGAGAGTGTAGACAGGTCAACTGCGACACGAGAAGCTGTGAAGCCGCGCAGAACGTGGATTGCGAGGGTGATGTGGCACAAGCTGTTATTGTGTTAGGAAGTGGGACCCGCATGCCACCTGAAGTCTAAATTTTGTATTGTTTAAATAAAACCACGAAGGCAAAAAGTGATATTTTCTAATGTATTTATTATACTAAAATATTTATTTTAATGAAATTTAATATAATGAAATAATAAACTATTTCAATTTTATTGAATATAGTTTAGCATGATGTTTTAAACTTATTCTATAGCTTGGATTTATACATAAAATAAAAATACTTATAATTATATTTAAATTAAGGGTATTTAATCATGGAATTTGATTTAGTGTAGCCAGCTACAATGAATATTTCAATGTAGCTGGCGTCAGAGTCGTTTGCTTATGCAAATGTAATCTGAGTCATAGATGGGAGCTATGAGCAATGTTATTAAAACTAAACCTAACCGGCCAGTTCAATCGCTAATTGGTCCAAATAACAGTTTGATTAAGGTCGGTCTGGTCTGATGTTAGAAAACCAATGGAATCGGACGAACCGTGGTTGAACCAGTAAACTAGTTCATCTCAAAAAATTAAAATAAAATAAAACAAAAAAGTCAAAAATGAAAAAAAAACCTCCCTCTCTGCCAACGCCCTAATGGCAAAACGAATTGCCCTCTGTTGCGATGCTATCGTTTATGCTGAAGTGCTAAACCCATTGTCCCGTCACTGTGCCGACTGACCTCCCCGTCTCTGTCACCATTTGCATGTTTCTGGAACATCCCCGGCCATCCATGGTGGCGGCACACTAGATTATCGAAACTTAGAAAGACGGAAACCCCTCTCCCTCCCTGTCACCTTTGGTCACACATTTCTGAAACAACCCCAACCTTTGAAGACGGCTGCACAATAAGTTGCTAGAAATCAGAAAAACCCCTGCCCTCTCCCTCCCTATCACTCATCTCACCTCAATGAACAGGAGAAGCACTTTCTACCGTTGCAATCGATGATAACAGTGGCCATTAACGACAACGGCATCCCTTCTAACTCTAGTGTGTTCCCCTTCCAATTCCGACATCTCCATTTTCCATCTCTGGTGTCTCCATCAACGACAGCAGTAGACATCCCTTCTAGCTCCAACATCTCCAGTTTCTTGCTCCAGCATCTCCACATCAATGACGAATGATGGGTTAAACCTAAGTTTTTCCTGTATATTTTCCTACTCCTGCTCTAGCATCTCCACATCTCGAATCAATGCTATCCATAATTGTAAACAACATATAAGTTGAGGATGCCGCTGAAGAATTAATTTTCATATATAATTTTTTAAATAATCTAAGTGGTTCAAGTTGGTTCTAGATACCCAAATCTTGGAATTGAATTTATCCAAATTTTTTATGTGGGTCAAATAAGCTCACTCAAACCTACCCTATAGTTAATGAGAAAGGAACTTATCATTTAAAAATTAGATTGCCTTCAGTTCAGGGATACTTAAGTTACACCCTTATTATTATCTCTACAGGATTGTTTCTTTAATTTTTTAATAAAAAATTAGAAAAGGGAAGAAAATCTATTTTGCTTTAAGTAAAAAAGCGAGTTAGAAAAGGTAATCATACGCTCAACATGTCTTTTAGTAATAGTTACATAATCATAAATAATAATTATGCTTTTATGCTTTTCTATTTTGATTGTTATATCTTATTTCTTATTGTTTTGGGCTATAGAACCATTGCTTTGTGCATAATATAATTATTATCTTATTCAAAAAATTTATAATTTTTATATATTTTTAAAATTATTAAAACTTTATAAAATCATAATTATATTATTATGATGTCATGGTTCAAACCGATTTGATTGAACGTTCCAACTGGTTCGAATTGAACCAGCTCATTAGCCTATTCAATTACAGGTTCCGTTCTGATAACATTAGCTCTGAGAGTTTGAAATACACACGCACGTGTTGAACATACCATCTAGCTTGATTTTGATGATGAACATTCTTAACCAAGTAAGTTTTGATGATGAGCAAACATATGAGTGAAATATTAAGGTACTAATAATTTGTTCTCAAGCATATTGCAGAAATATTATCCCATACTTAACTAAAGAATAATCCTCATAATGATCAAAGGAATAAACCAAGTAAATGCTCATAAAAAATAACTATATAAATTATATATATATTTAAAATAAGAAAATAAATATTTTAAAGTCTTTAAGACATGCTTCGGAGCCAATAGAAACATCTTCGGAGTCATCATGGCTTGCTTCAAAGTCAATTGGAATACTTCGGAGTCATTATGACACACTTCGGAGTCAACCAAGATAAGCTTCGGAGTCATCATAATCATATTTTGGAGCCAACAAATAAGCTTCGGAGTTATCACAGCATACTTTGAAACCAATAGGAAAGTTTCAGAGTTATCATAGCAAGCTTCGGAATCAAAAGACAAGCTTCAGAGTCGTTACAACATACTTCAAAACCAATAGGAAAGTTTTGGAGTATCATACTAAGCTTCGGAATTAAAAGACAAGTTTCAGAGTCATCATAGCACACTTCAGAGCTAACAGGAAAACTTCAGAATCGTCACAATATGCCTTAGAGTCATCATGAAAGTTTCAGAATTGTCATGGTACACTTCGGAGTCTTCAAGCATACTTTAGCATTAATTAGACACACTTTGAAATTATCCAGATACGCTTCGGAGTCATGAAGAAATACTTTCGAGTTAACCAGATATGCTTCAAAGTCATAAAGATACGCTTCGAAATTATGGAGATACACTTCGGAGTTAATCAGTGTAACGCCCCACCCTCCTAGGGCTGTTACTCCATTTTACACCATAAATCCACGTGATCATACCATGATTTTCCCACCTCCAGGGTGGGTTGCTTTAATATATATATTTTATGTGTTGACCTAATTTCTATAGAAAATTAGACAGAGTCTCCCTTGAAAATAGGATTGTCCACCTAGGTACAACCATTCATCACATATTATGATACATTTTTTTTATAATTCATAAAAGTAAAAATTATACACTCCAATATTTCTCTAGTCATCCCCACAACATCCTTATAACTCCAAAGGCTCCCCCAGGACTGCGGCTGCATCATGATGACAATAAATCCATCACAGCACCATACAATTTTCATTTCAAATACACCATACACCTCACACTACAATATTACATTGATATGACTATAAATTATAATTATACATTATGAGACATGAATTAATTATAATTTCAATATACATAAGATGGGAATTTTCTAATTACCATACCAAAAAATATAGATTCAACTATTATACTTTCTTACCAATCTTGCTTCTTCTAGACTTGACCTGTCAACTAAAAAAAAAATAGAACGAGGGTGAGTCTAAACAGATTCCGTAAATAGACTGCATGGCAATCAATAATTCAACGAAAATCAATAAAATCTCATCCATCCAAGTAAATAGGGATCCATAAGGTATCCCACATACCAATCCAAATAAATACGTTTTCAAACTTAATACAACATCTCAACATGTTACAACATTAAGAATATAACATTAATTGCACATTCTAAAGTAAACTATACGCTCTGGGATAATCACTTATCCCAAATC
>JAYJMB010007347.1:2142-21120 GCA_036873735.1 Pouteria campechiana
TATTATTATTAAAGTGACCTACATAGACTTCCTATTACAAGTCTTTTGTATTGCATTGATTAGATCTCAACGATTTTATCTCATTTTTATCTCACCCATGTTCTTCTTATGTGTTGCTTGCACATTGATGTAGTAAGTTGTGAAGATCTCAAGGTGCGTGGGATATAGGTTGGTTTTCTCCTTTCTCTTCTCTCCTCCTTTTCCGCATGCATTTTTGCCTTGGTGTTTGTTTATGTATATATCCTACAAACCCAAAGCATGAAAGTTTTAGATTACACTGTATAAAAGGGAGATAATAATACCTATAAAAATAAGAGTAATGTTAGTAATAAAGTGAAGTAAGTTAAAATATATATTTTTTTAAAAATATATGGATTATAGTCAAAAAATAAAATTATTGTAGATATCTACAAATAATTAAATATCACACTAAATTAAAGGGAACAAAATAGTTTTTTTATAATTGTTTGTAACTTTTATACTCTTTTTATTATAAACCACCTACTTTGGCACCTTGTTTGTTGTTAGTAAAGTGTGAATTAGCTAGTTATAAATCATCATGCCACATGAGAGCCCTTTTTGCCTAGCCTTTCTTAGATTTACAATAACATTTGAGTTTTTTTTTTTTTGCTTTATTTTGATACAACATTTCTTTGCTTACAATTCTCAACAACACTTATATTTGTATATTATTGTTTATATTTATTTTAAAAAATTATTTTTATTTACTTTGTGTTGTCATGATCAGGTTAATTAATATCATGTCCTCTTCTCTAACACCCATTTTGGCATTCAATTTGTTTCTTTTTTTATTCCTTACATATATCCAAATAAAGCATTAATTTTGTGTTCTTTTAACTTTCTAATTACTTCTAAATTTTTTATTTTTGTTATTTTTTGGTGGTAAAAGGAATTAATTAGTGAAGATTTTGAAGTGGAGGCGGGAGGGATTACAGGTCAGTCGATGCTCTTTCATGCGCCACAACCCATCATGTCAAACCACATGGATGGAATTCCATCGCTACGTGATCTGTGGCAACTTTGTGGATTTCACTTCCAAAAACCCACGTCATTATTTAAATTTGATTGACACACTGCCATGAAAAATAATGCATTTATGTTTCCTTTTTCTCATCATTTTATTATTATAAATTTTTTCTTTTAATCATTGTTTCCATTTTCACTATTTTTGACTTTCTTTTGAGTCTTTTATAAATATATATACACCTACTAAAAAATATTTTAAGAAAACATAAGTATTTTTAGAAATATTTAAAAGCTTAATTTACGAGTAAAACGTGTAAGTATATCTACAAGTGTTTTTTTTTACAGTATTTTGATATTTTACCTTTCCAGCATTATAGACTCTCTGTACATGTGGCATTTATCATGTTATATTATTTCAAACAATTTTAAATTTTATGTCACTTTATATAATATTCATCTTATTGCATTTTTAAGCACGTATTAAAAACTATGTTCATTTGTCTTCGTTGAGCTTGCATGACTGCTGTGATGATGGATTTGTGTGGGCAGGTTGTGGTGGCCATGCCGCGCTGAGCATGCAAGCCAGCTGCAAGGCCCGCTGCAATGACGACTTCTCTAATGGCCGTCAGCCTCGATCACCACCACCGCCATGGATTCAAGCCGTTGGTCCGCAGCCACATCTGCAAGCTCGGCTCTTTCGCGCGCCTCGACTCCACCGCCGATCTCAACCCTACCACCACCACCACCACCACCACCACCTCCTCCGCCCACCTCCTCAAGACCGCCCGATTCCTCCGCAGCTACTCCACCCCCTGTCTCTCCTCCAAGGCCTCCGACACGGACGATGACTCCTCCGCCGGCCCCCGGATCGAGAGCGTCATGGGTCACTGCGCCCCCGGCATCCGCTCCCTCGTCGTCGAGGCTGCCGTCGCCTTAGCCTCCGGGGCCGAGCCCGTCCCCACCTCCAACGGCCTCTGCGGTGCTTACTACCTCGGCAGTCGCTCCGGCGATAACATCGCCGTCGTCAAGCCGATCGACGAGCCGCTCTCCATGAACAACCCCAAGGGCATCGCCGGCTGGATGCTCGGCCAGTCTGGCATGCGCCACCCCCTCCGCGTCAGCAAGACCTGCGTCCGGGAAGTCGCCGCCTTTCTCCTCGACCACGACGGCTTCTCGGGTGTCCCCCCCACCACCCTCATCAAGATCTCCCACGTGGCCTTCCGCAATACCACGCCGCCAAAGCCCTCCGCCAAGATCGCCTCCATCCAGCGATTCGTCGCCTACGATTTCGACGCAGGAGATCTCGGCCCCTCCACCTTCTCCGTCACCTCCGTCCATCGCATCGGCATCCTCGACGTCAGGCTCCTCAACATCGACCGCCATGCAGGCAACATGCTCATAAAAAAGCGCGGAGATGATGGTGGCTTCAACAGTTACACCAACGACGGATCTCGGGGAGGTGGGGTCGCCGAGCTCGTCCCCATCGACCACGGCCTTTGCCTGCCGGAGTCGCTGGAGGATCCTTACTTCGAGTGGCTGCACTGGCCCCAAGCTTCCGTGCCTTTCTCGGAAATCGAGCTCGAGTACATCCGCCGGCTTAATCCTTTTAAGGACGCTGAATACCTCCGCAGCGAGCTACCATCTCTCACAGAGTCGTGTCTAAGAATCCTGGTGCTCTGCACAGTGTTCTTGAAGTGCGCTGCCCGTGCAGGACTCTGTCTCGCTGATGTTGGGGAGATGATGACTAGAGAGTTTCGTGGGGTGAAGGAAGAGCCAAGCATGCTGGAAACCCTCTGCATGAAAGCGATGAAGGCGAGAGCCTATGAAGACTACAGCGAGGAAGAGGATGGTGGGGAGGGCGAGAAAGAAGAGATGGAGCAGTTTCGGGTAGAGATGGAGAGCGCCAATCATGCTGCTGCTACTGCCATGGATGCTGTGAAGTTACCGGAGCAGCGGAAGAAGCCGTTAAGGTATGCATCGATGAAAGACCCATTGTCTCCGTCGCATGAGGAAGACGAATGTAGCCATGGCGGAAGCGCAAGGAAGGCGGGGAGCGGCATGAAGAAGTGTGTGAGCTTTGCAGACTTGCAGCGTAGCCATGAGTATGGGAACATTTCGTTCAGGGACATGAGCAGGGCGGAGTGGGAGGTGTTTTTGGAGAGTTTCGAGGAGCTTCTGCCCAAGGCATTCGAGTCATGGCGGAGCATGGGATTGAAGCTGAGGCTGGGTACTTCATGCAAGTTTTGATACACAGCAGCTTTTACAGACAGTAAAAAATGAAATACCAAGAAAACAGAGCGATGAAAGAAAAAAAAAAGGCAAAATAATTAAAAAGAAAAAGAAAAGAAAAGTGGGGCAGTGATACTGTGTTTGCAGGGGGCTTCATGTACATGTGTAGCATTTTGTACATCAACCCATATAAAATCACACTGTGTAGACATGTGTAGCATGGAGCAGGGAAATCAGAGCAGAAACTGTAAGGGCAAATTAAGCAGTCCTTCTTCCTGTTTCTGTGACCCTTTTCCATTTTTTATTGTTTATTGTTTATTTTTTATTTTTTGGGGGATGAGTTGATTGGATTACACTCCAAGTGGCATTGCATGTTAGCCGTGAGAAGCTTGGAATATATGTATGTGGGGCATCTCATGTGGCTTGTTTTAGTGTATGTTGGCCCAATGTGAGCCGGGGGCCTTGCAATGTCCTAGCGTGAGTGTGTGGGTTTTAGACACACCAGGGATGGCCAAGTTGGCCACTTGGTCAACTGATCTATCAGCTAATATCTTTGGTGAGGGTTGTGGGAGATTGATTTAAGAGAATGGAGGTCAAATATTATTGTTTTTCTTCCTTTTTTGTTGTATTTATACTTATTCCTTCGTTTGTTGCAAATGAGTTGAAAGATGCACGTGTTGCATTGGAGAGTTTGTTAGTTTTACCATAAATTGGGCAGAAAATGCCCTGAAAATGCAAAAGAAATGTAAAGCTCCCAAAACGCAAGAGTATAAAAGTCACTTCCGTCACTATTTTTTTTATATGTAATGTCTCGTTTAATTACATTTATCTATTTGTAATAATTCTATCTTTAAATATCATTGCTTCTTTATACATTTTTTTAAACACTTGTTTATTTTATCTTTATTTATTTTATAATTGATAATCCTTTTTATATTATTAACATCATCATGTTTTATTTTCTTGCTTAAACGTATTCTACTTCTAAACATTTTTCTTCTCTTCTTCCAAATATACCCTATAAAAATGAGGGTAAGGAAGTTTACTTATATGTTTATTTATAATATATTTATTTAATTAGCTCACTTTGTATTATTTTCTTTAAGTTTAAACTTGTATATTTTCATTGCTAATCTTTTTTTGAGAAGTTTATCTATTTATTGTTATCTACTACCATATTAATATTGTTTCCCACAATTAATGTTATTCTCATTCATTTATGTTAGAGAACTCTAACATACGTATACAATTATTTAGCTGACACTATGCCATATAAGATCCCAATATAGATGGGATACCCCTCTCACAGTCTAATGAGATAAGTTGAGAGAGGTATCATCTCTCAACTTGCTCCTATGCGGTCTTCTTTGCCTTCTTCTTAGATTTCTTTGTAAAATGGCAATAAACAGGCTTTTTGGTTTATTCTTTAATTTCTGCAATGTGTAATTTTTAAAACATTCCTTATCTAAGGGGATAACAGAGCTTGATACTCTGGCAGATTAATATTCGAGTTGCCTGGATGGTATGCAAGAAACTAAAATTAAACTGTCGAAATCATCGTGTGCACAGGTTATGAACTGAAAACTACGCTGATGCAGTCACCTGGGAAGCTAATTGTGTTTTATTTAGTACCCAATAGCTGAGACCAGTGAGTTTGCTCTTGGTCGGCGATTAAAGTGGCTGAATTACCTGTTTTTGGGATCAACAAATATGTGCAGTGGACCCTGCAATCTTGGTGGCTAGGCATGCAAATTTTTGAGGGGGCTGTGTATTAAGTGTCATGCTTTAGTGGAGTCTCAAGCACCTTTCGCGTTTGTTGATATTTTCTTCATTAATTTGTATGAGAAGTGCAGATTTGTAGTTTTGAATTTGAGCAAGATATGGATTTCCCAATGCATCGGCTTTGCTTATGTGTGTGCTCATGCATGGCTGTGTACAAGCGTCGGTAATGAATGCACCTCAACTCTTCTGAACCATGAACTTGGAATAGGATGGGTCACTGCAAGTCCGCTTACTTTCGAAACTGAGGTAAGGAATTGAGAGGAAGAATTTCCTTTGGTGGTTCGTAAGGCACTTGAATTTGGTCATACTGTTGATATGAATCTCCCACAACTGATGCAACTCATCAGAGGACTCTGGTTACATAAATAACCACCACATTGATCTGTTAAAAGCTTGCATTATTGTGGATACAAGTCCCACATCTCTTAGAAGCTTGAAGTATAACCAAGTTATATGTATAGCAAGAGGCTTCCTACAATAGCTAGTTATTTTAGAAAGCCTTTTCCCATGCTATGCTTAGAGCTAGAGGCTTGAAGTATATTTGGGTTATGTATGGGAAAAGGCCTCCTAAAGTGGCTAGTCATTTGGGGGTGAAACTAATCAAATTTAACATGGTATCAAAGCTAGACCCAAGCTAATTCAATTTTTATTGTGCTCTACATTTATATTATGTCTACATCTCAAGCCCTTGTCTCTGTTTGTTTTATGTGGCCTAGACATAAAAGGGGATGTTAAGGTAGGTTTAAGTTCTACATCACTAAGAGGTTTGAAGTGTATCTGGGCTATTTGTATGGGAAAAAGGCTCCTAAAGTAGCTAGTCATTTTAGGAGGCCTTTTCCCATATATATAACACATTCCACGTCACTTAGAGGTTTGAATTATACTTTGGTTATATGTGGGAAATGACTTTTTTAAGTGAGTAGTCATTTTGGGATGAAATCGACGTATTTAACTTGGTATCAAAGCTAGACTCAAGCTCATTGAATTTCTATTTTATTCTTCATTTATGTTATGTCAACATCTTAAGCTCGTATGTTTATTTGTCTTGTTGGGTCTAGACATGAGAGACAATGTTAGTGTGGGTATAAGTTCCACATTACTTAGAGGCTTGAAGCATATCTAGGTTATGTGTGTGAGAAAAAACCTCCTAAAGTAGCTATTCATTTTAGGAGGCTGTTTCCCACATATATAACATGTTTCTCATATAAACCATATAACACTTAGAGGGTGATGTTGTCTGAGTTATGTGTTGGGGAAAAGGTCTCCTAAAGGGCTAATCATTTTGGGGTGAAACTGGCCTATTTAACATGATATCATAGCCAAACGCAAGCCCATTTAATTTCTATTTTTGTTCTCCATTTATGTTATATGTCTTAGGTCTATGTTTGTTTGTCTTGTTAGGCCTAGATGTAAGAGGGAGCTATATATGTGGGAAAAGGCCTCTCAAAGTGGCTAGTTATTTTGAGGTGAAACCTGTCCATTTAACATTAACTATATCTAGACGATGAGTACTAGTGCCTTACTTAAGGCCCATGGGTTGTATTTGCCAAGGTAGCATCTTACTTGAGACCTGTGATTGGTATTTGTCACAGTTAGGTTTGTCATATGTTTAGAAGATTGACATGGGAGACAGTTAAAATGTAAGACATGTTTGAAGAATTTGGAAAGAAAAGAATCTTGCAAGAAGCTTGTCGACAGATGTCCATCTCCTGAATAAACAAGTTTATCACTGGAAGCATCCATTTTGCAATCTATTTATTATGTCCTTTTTTCATTCCCACGTTTATAGTGCAAATCAGATCATTTCATCATCAAATGATGGTATGACATTCATTTATTTGCCTTTTTCTCTGTACATCAAATATATGCTTGTCTTGTACATTTCCCATATTTATTATACTAACTTGTTACTCTTTATATGTATATATACATCTATTTGATCTATTCTTTCTTTCTTTCTTTTGTCTGCGACTCACATGGTTGGTGTTATTTTAGATTTATGATGCCAAACCTGCCCAGTAATTTTCTATGCACTGACTTGTTGGAGTTGCAATGATATGAGACCATGCCCATTGTGTATCGTCTGCTCTTCGCAATTCAGCCAGCTGTCACCAGATGATCAAAGTCAGCATTTACAGTTGTTTTATTTTAAAATGCACACCCACACACACAACATCCACATGTGCACCCACATGCATGCATACATACACACATACATATATCCATGCATACATATTCATTCTTACTTCTAATTTCCACAGATTCCCAAGAAGAAAGTGGGATGCTTTTAGGTGCTTAACTTCATAACATCTTGGAGTGTGCTTGAATCTTCATAATATTTCAACTCAATGCAAAGATATGCATGTGTATCTTGCCATTGAAGGGCAGATTCCATTGAATTGGGAATCATGTAGAAACTGGTGGAGGTCCTTCTGAATTATAGCATGCAACTTGATACCATTTTTCATCCATTGTGGTATAAAATGGAAAAAATAATGTCTACCCTTTTCAAAAATTGTGAGAAAGTTAGACGTGTTGTGATTAAGATTGTGGTCCCTTACTCTGCCATCTCTCAACTCAAAGACAACAGAATCCTCAGAGAATGGAATTGGTCGTACTGGTGCAACCTGTTTAAATAAACAAATTCACCATTAGATTTCAATGAATTGCATGTCACAATAAAAATTGTATTGTATCATGTGCTATCAATCATTACAGACCTTTTCATCACATTGGCCATTGGGATTGTGTTGACTTTGAGAACTATCACTGTTAGCTCTGCCCTCTTCATTGCTGTAAGCATCATTTTTATTATCTTTTCCTCTTCCTGTTTCTGTGAGAGTTTTCATATTTTCTTCATGCGGGTAACCTAAGCTCTGCCATTGCCAAGTTCTTTCCTCCACATATCTAATGTAAACACCACCATCGGAGCCAATCAAGAACAATTGATTACCTTGAAAGCATGGGCCTGGTGCTCCAACAAGGTTTACATTCTTATATGGTGTTCCATGTTCAACCCAATGCCATCCTTCGAGTGCACTCCAACTATATTCAACAAGGCCTCCATCTTCTGAAAGCATGAATAGAGAACCTGTCAATGATGATAGTGATTGCCTTACAGCAGTTCCAGGGGATCTTGCGAGAACCAAATGAGGAGACTGGTAGTGTTCATGCCATAACTCTGTGACTCTGTTATACTGATATAGTCGGCCATTCCTTCCAATGACAAAAACTACATTCTTCCTGAACCCTTCCTGATCTACTATAGCAGCTATTCTAGTACTTGGAGGGCTCTGGCAATCCTTCCACTTGAATTTCTGCAGTGCAACCTATAAGAACAAACAGTGCCATCAAGTACTAGGGAAAGGAAAGAATGGTAAATCAGCATTTCATGTTTCTAAACTTAATTCATGTTAGATATGTGCATAATTGCATTCAGTGCATTGAGATAGTATTTATCTTAATTTAAAAAAAAAAATCTTTCAACAGGTTTGGCTTTCATTAATAGGTTAATAAATATGTTTCCATGCATCTTAGATGTGTTCAAGGATAAATATTTATTTCATGCCTTTGTATACTTGCCGGGCATACTTAGTTTCCTTCAATCTGAAACCATATTCTCATGCCACATGCATAGAATCTGGACAATTTATTCAATTGACCACGGTGTGAATGGGCCATGGACCAAAATTGCATTGATTGGAATATTGGAGTGCCCTGGCTAGTAGTTGGAGGATTTCAGCTGTTGGGGATGGATCATTTTTTATTTTGGTTCTATTGTCCAACTATGGGCCATTGGCAGGATGATCATGATTCTTTTCCTAGTGTGCATTGGCTTCTAAGGCACTTGCACCCTTGCAACATATACAATTTATATTTGGCAACTCCCACTTTTTATTTCCATGGTAGACCATGAAAATATTCGTTGCATTACAATATAATGCAGCATTGTAATATTTCAATGGATGTCAAAACAAGCATGTTTTCTTGAATGGACATGTCTGAGAGTTTCTTAGCCAAGCATTTTTTAAAATCTTACCACAAATTGAAGCAGCCTTCCATTTTGGCTTACAAAAAACAATGCATCTTCTGCTGTGACTCTCAAAGCTTTTCCAGGTATTCCATCCCATGGAGGTCCAACAGCCACTTTTCTTCCCTTTGTCATAGCAGTGCAGTTAATCCATGATAATTCGGTGCCATTCCTTTCTCTAATTAGTAAGTCGCCATTAGCATCAACCAAAAATAAACTGTTATTGTAATTTCCAAATACACCCTTCATTTGTGTTCCATGATCATGCCTCAGCCATAACCAAACATTCTCAATGTAAAGATACTCAAAGGCCAAACCACCATCTGCTATGATAAAAAATGATCTTTCTGCTTGCACTGCTCGCATACGGAAGTTTGCATCAATGCTTTTCTGTGTAAAACTAGTTTTGTTCGAGGATTCAGCTACATTACTTTGGGGCTCACCAGGAGGTAAGTAAGTTTGAAATGTTTGCCCCTTTCGCCACCTCGTTGTTGTACCGCGTAAGTCATTCTGGTCATCATCTCCTAGTGTATCTTTAATGCCCCCAATGCAGTTCAGTGGGCCACGTTCCTCTGTGCAGTATTCTGCATTCCATCCCTCTGTTTCTGGGGCATCTAAAATTGACCATTCATACCTAGATGAAAACTTTCTGCGGATGCTAATTTCATTTGCTGGGCCCAGCGCTTCTCCACCAATGCCTGATAAATGCAGCTCGGCAAGCCTACCATCATCCAGTGTGAACAGCATCCTCCCTACCTGCAGCTGCAGGCCGGAAAAACCTCTTGCAGCTCTTGCATGCGGTGGATGCATGTGATTCACCCATGTCCCTGGACTCTTCTTGCCTTGTCTAGACCCTGTTTCTCCATTAAAATGTGCAGTCAAGATCTACATTATCTTACAATCATGAAAGAAAATATTTCAGGTTTCTGTTTCTATAAGTGGGTTCCATAATCCAATGATCCTAACTCTTGACGTGGCAAGCATAATCTGCAGTGGTCAAATGCACCAAAACCCATCAAACTGAAAGAGCCTGTTTATGTAATGCTTTGCCTTTTCTTGGGTTGAATTTGACAATTATATTATCTTAACCACATGGTCTCAATATGTTGGGCTTCTTTTGGATTGATATGATTTTTCATATGGAATTGGTGAATAAATGTTCCAATCACAGTCAGCACCAAATTATCTGGATTACGGAAGCAAGGGCCCCTCAGAAATACAAACTGAATCTTGATTGGATTATACAGACCACTGTCAGTGAAGCATTCATGAAACAGGTCCTAGATGGAAAAGTCATCTTTTAAAGTTGCCACCTTTGGACAGAGAAGAAAAGAACAGAAAAAAATGCTAAAACTACTTTCAGAAGTATTTAGACTAGAGTCTGCTAGACAGACTAAATGCCTTTGAACCAAGGTGTAAGTTGGAAGTCACCTGATTGTTTGTGAAGTGAATATTCAAATACGATTCCACTCTCTGTATTGAAGAACAATGACATGATCTTTTCTTCTAATTTGGTCTGTTCAGCTGTGGTGATAGCAGCCAAATGATGACCTTCTGGAGCTCCATGAAATATCCATTTCCACTTCTTTTGGTGCAACCGCCTCTCCATCAGATACCCTCCCTGTAAATTTATGGGCTTATATACTGTAATATTGAGTGGCAAGAATATTTATTGTGTTGTACTACTAGAATGAACATTTTTAGTTGTTAAACTGAATTAGGGCCTTGTCAATCTCAGAAATTGATCCATTGCTGTAATTCTATGCAGAGACTTCCATTGTTACTGTTCGTTAAAAAATTATCAGGTTTCTTAGCATTTTGATCCTATTCTTGGGAGGATTAATCTTAATCTATTATTCCGTCCTAAACAAATATTCTTTCGTCATAAATATATTCATGTCGTTGTTACAAACTGAGTTTTGGGTAAATGATTCAAACAAAGTAATACCTTGGTTAAGAGGAAGAGGGATTGTGAATGAGCTCCCATTAAGCCCTGCAAAGTGCATCCTTTTGAAGGTATCAAGGCATTTTCTTCTTTTGATGGTTCACTCCAGATATGCTTCTTCCAGGAAGGTTTTGAGCTCTTGTCAAATTCATAAAGATCTCCAGTTGAACTGCACTATAGATTCACTTTTAGTACTTATTTTACAACTTCCATTTGAAGGGGAAATTGCATTTCTTATGGTAGTCACCAGAACCCCTCTTATAGGATGATATCTTCAACTTTTTACTCTCCATGGTCGTTTTGCGTTGACATTACAGGGGCAAATAAAGTACAAAATTTGAATGTGCCCATCCCACAGGCCAGGCCAACCATTCAGGATCCATACCTGTTGATCTGATAGGCTTATTTTTTCATTATTTTCAGTTAGTTTTTGTCCACCAAACAGATCCATTCTAGCTGTTGACTTTTAATGCTGTTTGAATTGGGATTACCATCAGATTATGTGTGCAATTGAAGCAGACTTTGGTGCCAGATTTTAACCAAGTTGGCAAGGCCAAAAAAAGATTGGTCTAAGCTAACCTATTTTCATCTCAACCACTAGTATGGGTGTATCTAAAGGTCCAGAAGATAAGCAACATGCTTGCAGTCACCTTTTCTTTTCTTGTTGGTTCATGTTCAAGTTTTCTTTTCATTTTTCGGCCCCAATGCCTATCAAAATGGATTGATATACATTTTTTAGGGATAAACAACTGAACTTCATATGCTTTTTCAGGGATAAATGACTCAACTTCGTATTCTTTTTCTGATGCCCGACAAACCTAATGCTTTGTAGCAATGATTGCAGCATACCTCACTGTAAATACAACATCTGGCTTAATAGTGGCGGCATCAGCAATCGCTGCAACATCTCCACCTGGCGGTCGGCCATGATTAGTCCACCTATGCATTTTCATTTTGATATGTAAACATTCAGTCAGTCCTCAAGTCAGTGGCATAATCATACAGCTTGAATAGTGAACTGTGTGCCATACTTGCATTAAAATTTAAACATCAAAGAGTCAATTCATTGCAAAGGGTTTTCATGATGACTTTATGGCAAAAGTAACCAAAGACATCATGGAGGGCTTCCTCTTCTTAAACGTCAGCTGCCTTACCTCAGAGGCTGAAGCTCACTCAGCTCTAATAAGGATCCGTCCGCTGTGGCAAAATACAGTTTCCTTCACGAAATAGGCAAAATCACGTGATGCTGTTAGTGACTTTCAATGTAAGCTATTTACTAGCAGTAAATTCTGTTACTATTGGAATTTTCTGGATGAAATTCTGAAGGTTGACAAACTTAATTGAGGAACTGAAAGACAACCTTGGAGAAAATGGTGCGAATGCTGAACATTATTTGGACTACACGTACAGGTTTGTACATGCTTAGGATATTGGAGAAATCAATTTGTGGACCATTATGGGTCTTCCATTGCCAAAAAAGGTTGCTCCAGTAATCAGATAGGCTATAGTTGAATGAATGATTGGTACTTGAAAAGGGATGATGGCTTTCATATATTCAACCTTCATGTGTGGGCGATCCAAAGTGGATTGACAGGGCATGTTGATGCTCGCCCCCGCCTGATGAGGCACAGGCAAATCAAAATTTTCATCTGCACACACATATTCCTGTGTTTTTCTTGTTGAAGATTTCATCCACATGGACTAGATTACTAACTCTGTCATTTGTGACAACATCAGACTTTTATGAACTAGATTACTCACTCTTTATTATGTGCAACAAAACCAGACATGATTTGCATAGTTGGGCTTGGTTGCTTTTCATCATCATGCTTGCTGGATTCAAATGTTGGCCTGAACTCTGTCCAAACTGGTTGAGATATGCCAGTCAGTTGCAGCTGAAAAGAGAGAAGAAATAATCACAATCCGAGACACAACATCGCCATCAGCCCTTTTAGCTGAGAATCTGATGTTGCAATGTCAATTGTCATGTTGAAGGAAACTTTGCAGCAATTCAATCATGCAAATTCTGAGTTGAATTGACAAGTTATATGATTGTTAAACCAACGTTTTATGAAGGTTATTTCGGTCCCCCCTTTATATAATTTGCCATATTTTTTTCATCAACCCCCCGAAATCACTGGTTTGTAGTTTGTAAGTAGGTGATTACCAACGAAATAATCCACATTTGACAGCTTGAAGCTTTGAATCTAGGAGATCATCGGAGCATCATCCACCCATGTGGGCTATTAGACAGAACTCTACATTTACATGTTATGATTCCTCAGAACAAATATACCCTGGGTATCATACCTGTTGATTTTAGCGATAGTTCTGAGGATGCATTACCTTATATTTAAAGGATTGTCTTATTCCATGGAAATTTATTCCATTCCCATCCTTATTTTGACTGTGACGGTTGATGCCATTTTGCCATAGATCTTCTGAAGGTACATATTTTCTACACTTTTAGTTTCAGGAGTATTCAAAAGTGAAGAGTTCATACAGCAATTGTTCAGGCGAAGTCTTAAAACTCATCTAATTGCAGATCAGGACTATTCCTTCAGGATTTGCCGCTTCTGATTTTCTTAGGATATGAAATTGTATATGATGCCTTTTAGTTGCCCCAAGTATTTTTGATGACATTTCATGGTTAGTTTAATTTGAGTGCAAAACACAATGAAATTCCTTAATGTTTGATGTCACAATTACACTCATAGTCAAGCACACAAGTCGTAGGATTTTTTCATAACCTGATTAGTGGTCATATATTCCAAGTACCAGACATACCCACCAGCAGACAGAATTAAGACAATCATACATTTCAATCAATCAAAACTTGTTTTCCACTAGAAGATTTATCTCGGATGAAACGGGTGCCCAAGTCAGTAAGCAAAAACTCTTTTCAAACCCGTGTGAATTACATTGAAGTTTCCTCCATATGATGCCTTGATAGCCATTTATTATGTCATACTTCATCAGGATTATGGATGATAAAGATGATTCCAATTATGAAATATGAGAAAAACCCAAGAGCTCTGGCAGAGTGAAGGTACAGAACTTTCGAATTACTTATAAATTGTGTATGTGGCATACATACAAATTCATATTAGACCATCCAAATATCAATACTGGTTTGCATTTTTGGGAACCAAACTTATGCTTATTTCATTCTCTGTGTTGGATTGCTGGAGATACACATAAAAGTAAAAGATTTAATAACCGATAGAAATACGCATCCATTTTGAAAAATGGCTGCAGATGAAGCATCGTATGCATCCCCAGTATCAATTAACTCAATATTGCCAATACAGAAGCACTCTTTATTTCATAATTGTTGTCTCAGATTAACTTTTCCGTAAAGAAAACAGGAAGTTGTGATTATACAGCATAGCTTTCTTACTCTTTGTAGGAATCACAAGACTCACAGCTTGCTCAGTCAAACCCCTAGGAACTCATCCACGTTCAATAGAAACAAAAAACTAAAAAGAGCATGAGCATGAATTAAAATTCGACATATTCGGGAAGAAAATTCCAAAATTTAGTGCTATAAACATCATTGGCAATTCCAATAGAAGTAACATTGGAAGAGCCAATAGATGGAGACTACCTCATACAATAACCCAGCTTCAGACAGGGCTAGGATGGTCTGGTTGATGATGAAAACAGACACCGCACAGCCAGCAGGATGTGGTAAATCATGGGGTGCAATCACCCACTGCACTCCATTCCAAAACCTCTCATAAATTGATCCACTTTGACCCGTTACCCATACAGATGCTGCTGACATCTTTGTCAGTGAAATCCGCTTCCTTAAGGGCAGAGCCTTGCCATGAATCTGACCTGCACCTTGTTTACTGTCTTCTTTGTTTTCAAAACAGTTTCCTCTGCCTTCACACTTCTTCATCTGGTCAATTAAACCAACCTTATTGCAGTTTTTGTTGACACAAGACATCAGATTGAAAGGCAAATTCAATTCCACCCAACTTCCAGTTGTCTCATCAAACTCCCAAAATCGATCCGTTTTCTGCTCAAATTTCACCTCTGGCCATTGGTGCTTTGGGCACCATGAAGAACCATTAACAGCAGGGTCCAGCATCTGGGTCAACCAAGACAGGACCCAGATGATGATTTTACAAGTGGAGCTAGCCATGATCGGCTATCTTTCATTTCATTACAGGAAACCTGGGAAGGAAAGGCATCCCTCTGCAACCATTATATGGGAATCGAGTTCCATAAAAGGTTTTCTCAGTGAAGCTTGGCAGGGATTTGATGGACCATAGCGGGAAAGGAAGGCGATGAAAAATTGAAGGCAGAAGAGCTGTCTTCCTTTATTAGGAAGCTCGAGAATCCCATGCAGTTGGAAGTCTGCATGCAAACAGATGGCCAACTGCAACTGTAAAATCCAAGCTTAATGTCTAAAGCGCCCGGTAAGTCACCGGGTGGTAAGTAACCAATTGATGGTCTTCTTGGTTTTTCTGCTTTACATGCCACAGATTCCAATTTGGTGTCTTTCTTACGTAACAGTGGCATATTATTAAAATGCAAAAAGCACTGATCACCTACAGCCAGAGGTATGGTGCAAACCCTTCCAACCATGCTTTGTGGAATCTATTTCCTAATTTCCCTTGGAATTATCATGTACTTTGGAAAATAATTTTGCAGATGTTTATAGGTGAAGCTTTTGTACCACAGGTTTCATGTGAATGTCCCTTAGTGAAAACGAGAACCCATCACCTACAACCAGTGTTGCACAGCTCCTGATGCTCTACCATTTTGTCCTGCTAGCTTGCCACTTTGCAGAACATCTGTGACATGAACTGGTAGACCCACTGTGCAAGTCACCATTTCTTGAAATCAGGCTGTCTATTCACCAGGTGGGTCTTGCCTATTTTTTAATTGTTTAATGTCCGTTGATTTGATTTGACCAGCATAGCCTATCTGATTGGCTGAATGATCTGACTCACACCTTTTCATTGCCATGGCGGGGACAGGGGGCTGCCGTTTTCATGGCTACACAATCACGCAGGTGCGGAAAAGATGATGAATCAACACAAAATTCTGGTGCTATTGCCATTAGGCAACCCACTTTCGGTTTAAAAGCTTACTGCTGATCAATGGTGCCTTGATTTGGAAGTAGTGGTGGTCATTATTTATTTTTTCCACAGGCTCAGCTGTGTAGGCCATGATTGAAATCTCTACCATTCGTCAGGTGTGTCCTGCCAACCATCTGATCATTGAGCAAACATCGGCCACTGGAAAAGGCAAAATGAGATACAAACAACAGCCCCTGTTTCATGGGCAAATCTCTTTTGTTTTCGACGTTTAGGATCTAATTATGTGTGAAAATCCAAATCATTAAAATGGCATGCCCTACTATGCAATTCACCACCCATGAACACCCACCCGACAAATACACGCTAGATTCTATGCTAGGCCCCACCATAGAAATGATATCACAATGGACAAATACACAAGAGCCAGCCAAGTTCATTCATTAAGGTACGTTTGGTTGGGTATAAAAGAAATTGTACTTGGGTGTGCATTGTTATAGAGGGTGTTTATGGCAAAAGGGATAAAATAGCATGATGAATAAAATATAAAAGAATGATCGACAAGCATAAAATATACAAAGTAATTAAAAAGATAAAGATAATGAGTGAAAGTTAAGAATGCATGGTGTAATAAATATATTTATCTTGTTTGGATTAAGTAAGGGTGTAGCGTAAAAAAGGTGTATAATTCTACCATACACCTTATTATACTCAATCAAGCACACCTATTGTTTCATGCATGTATTTGAAGTAGAAAACGATTAGTGATGTAATTGGGGTTAGACTTTAGAGGTTTTTCTTGATTCTTATGCTTTGGTTCTTCTGAATGGAGATGGGATGAAGAATGGAAAAATAGTCTTTCTTGACGTCACAGCTTCCTAGGATTGTGGGTGCATAGCCATCTATCTTGATCTTTCCCTTTCCTTCCACATTTCGTAATAGAAAGGTGGAGCATCATTTTAGATGGAACTTGCAATTCGATTGAAAATAGCATCCAAACCTTCATTTGTTTTGTAGTGGTGACACTTGGTTTTGAGGGGGCCACAGAAAACAATTTCATCACAACTCACCCACCTGCAAAAATCCTTTTAGCTTTCAAACATTTGTAATTGCTGGGCTGTCTTGTGATTTGCTTATTATGGTAACAGACAGACACCGGTTGGAGCTTTCATGTTTGCTATTTTTGAGCGATCCACAGGTGGGGAAATTCATGGAGGTTTGGATGCTTTTTGGATCCAAAAGATATTATGTTGGAAAATGAAAAAAAAAAAAAAGCAGAGTAAAAGAAGGGCCAGTTTGCTTTATGGTTAATGGGCAAGAAAAGGTATAGAAGTTTCTTTTTTCATTATTTTTGGTTTTGTCATGATATTTAATTACCTTGATTATCTATAACAACCTTATTTTTTTAAAAAATGTATGTTAATTTTATCCTTATTCATTTTATAATTAATATAATTTTATATTTTGTTGACATTATTATGTCTATTTTTATAATTCCTTCACAGATTTTAGTTTTACATTATTTTTATTTCTCCCTTAAAGCACTTAGAAGTGGGAAATTGGTAAAGTAGAATGGAAAAGAAAGGAAAGGAAATGTCAGGAGGGACTATATCAATCCTAAAATAAAATAAATTAAAATAATTATAAGGTAATAATTAAAAATATAGGAGATGTTATTAAAAATTAGCATTGTTATTGAAGGTATATGTTAAATCAAGCCTTGAAATATGTAAATGTTTTGAAAATTTCTTCAAAATGCTAAGAATTATGTGAGAAAACCGTGATTACTAATTAGGAGGAAAAAGAAGGAATAAGTTGATAGTATGTTGGATAATAATTAAAAATGAAGGAAATAAATATAAATATATAGACTTTTAAGATGAAAAGATGAGAGTTATGATTGAAAATACAAAGAATTATGGTTAAAAACTAGGATAGTTAAGATAAATATATTAATTAAAAGAGATTGAAAAGGGGAAGGAAAAGCCCATCTACCTTGTTTGTGTCAAATGGGCAAGTGGATGACCCCCACATGGTGTCTATCCGCTGATTAGTTGCGTGTGATGAACCAGATGCGGTGGACCCATCTGCATTGCCTTTGGAATCTTGGCCTGTGCCACGTCACCTGCCGTCAGGAATCCCCCCACGGTACCACCCTCCCAAATCCCAACTCGAAACTCTCGCCCATTTGACTCCACCTGCCACAATAAAATACTAGTTTATCAGCATTAAGGTTAGGTTGAGTGGCACTTTCAAATAAATCTAGGCCCGTCAAAATTGGTCGCCCAAATGTAGATGCTGCATGGCTTAGATAATACATGATGATATTTTAACTTTTGGAGTTTTACCTTCGAGTGTGTTTGATTTGAGGCAAATTAAAAGAAAAGTAGCAAGGACGTAATTGAAGAGTATTGATTAAAAATAAATTAAATAAAGATAAAATATATTACTTTATTTACTTTGTATTATATCCCGTTTATCATGTTATTTTATTTAATTAGCATTGTATATTCTTTTATATCACATATTTCTTTATCCTCTATTGCACCCATTAGATAGGCCTTAAAATAAGTTTAGTATTAGGATTATTGGGATATTTGCTAACTTGGTGCCAGCATTTTTCTAATTGGTGGTAAACCCGCAGGGGAACAAGTCATTCTAGAAATTGGTGGTGCTTCCACAGGTACACCTGTAAGTATCTGTGCAATTTCGTTTTCAATGGATGGGTGGTTGGCCAATCCATCTTAGAATTTTTGTGGTCCTCCGCGTCTATCTTCTACACCAAAACGGAAAACGCAAATCCCTCATCCCAATTCCACGTTGAAGTTTTGAAGTCATTCACGTGCAATTAAGCTTTCACATTCTCTGCTTCGTTTACGGTGAAACGGGTTTTTTAAGTTTAAATCCTTTTGAGTGGATTTGGTGAGATGTGAAAGGGCTGCAAGAGAGAATAT
>JAYJMB010007347.1:26283-36421 GCA_036873735.1 Pouteria campechiana
TGCAATGACATGCACAAAGCCGATGAAACGCATCCTGGAATCTAGTCTCGACAGATGCGAGCCCTCAACAATTTTAAACAGCGGAAGACTTCCTTGGAAGCCATCCATACTTTTCTAAACGGTGGTGACTCATTTTTCTTCCACCTGCCGCTCGTGTTTTGTTGTTTCCATCGAGTGAGACACGTGTCTTATTTTTTCTTGAGAGTGGGTAAATAAGTCCATGCCATGCAATCAAAGCCAAAGAAAAAGCAAAGAAAATTATGCTAGAAATATAAAAATGATGAAATTCATAAAATAAATAAAATTAAAATATATTTTTTTCAAAAAATAGATGGTAATTAAAAAAATATGGTTTTTCATATGGCTAAAAGGAGTTAAATTGATATTTTTTCTTTTTTCTTTTCCCCATAATCCAAACAGCCTGAGGATTCAAGGCATCTTGTTCATCATTTCTAGTAGATGGTTAATCTTGGCCAACCATTAATGATATAATTGGGAAAATAATTTCAGTAGTAAATTACGAGTCACTTAAAGTAAGTTTAAGATTTCGACGGTCACAACGCTTTGCAGCATTTCCTAACGGTGGTGAACTCGTACTAAGCTTCGAATCATCACCCGCGTCTGATAAAACAAAGACAGGGAAAAAGCCGCAGTACTCCCACAAGCTGTAAAGCATGATAAGCGGACTGCCAACTATTCCTTCAACATACACACAAAAATCTAAATAACCCAAAACAAATGCAATTTGCGTCCCAAGATAGAATCTCTGATGGTTCGAAGCCTCTGAAATGCGCTAATCTAATAATATAACAAACGAACGGTATGTGTTTACTCACGTGTAATGATACTGATGTTAAGAAAAAAAGAAATAATGAATGAATATTTTCAGCTATCTTGATTATAAACATTCTTAAGATGGGATTTCGGGTTCAAGCAGTGGGCTCCACATGTGACATTGCGAAGTGCCGGTGTATTGAGGGTCGTAAAAAGCTGGAGTAGCAAACAGCGACTCATCATCACTAACACAAAAAGCCACTTAAACCAGTTACTGATTAGATCTGAAAAAACGAAGAAAGCGAGAGAAAAAGAGGAGAAAAAACAGGAAAACGGAAAACCTCAGTCGTACGGGTTGCGTCTGGATTCTCGCCACTCGTCGCTCCTCCTCCTCCTCTCTGTCCCTTCGGCTATAAATACTGCTTGCAAGGAATTCCTCTCTCTCTCTCTGGCTTGCAATGGAAGCTTTTTCAGCCAATGGCGATTGAGAGCAGCCTCCATCGCTCTCAATGGGAAAGACCGAAGAAGAGCTGGCCCTCGCTCCTCCCGCCGCCGCCGCCGCCGCTGAGACCTCGGAAGAAAATGCTGCGCCGCCGCGTTGCCGGATCTGGAGATCCGTCAGGTTCCGCTGCGTTGCCGCTCTGGTGCTCGGCGTCGCCGTCTTGCTCTCCGCAATCTTCTGGCTGCCGCCGTTCTTGAACGGAGATCGGGAGCGCCACGAGCACTATGGAGGTGAGTATTGGGAATTCGAGGTTTTTAGACTGCGACATTGCTTTGAATTGTTGGATTTTGTGCGGTTTTCGGTCCATTTTGGGATTTTGCTGCGGCTGTGATTGCGTTTTGGGGTCTGACCGTAGCAGCATTGCTTTGAATTGATGGGAATTTGAGGTCCTTTGCTTCGGGTTTCGAAGCAGTGTTGGTGTGTATGCGTGTGTTGTGGACCGGAAAAAGGCCGGGCGAATTTTTCCGTTCAGATCGATTTCCCAAAGAGCTGCGGCTCTCAGCATCCGCATTTTTGTGAACAAGCAGTTTAATGGTTGTTATCTGCTTACTGTTGAAAACATGCATTCCCCTTGCAATTCTGAGCAGCATTAGGGTTTCTAGTGCATGTCGGTAGTTTTTGGCTGATTGATGTTCTTGAGATGGTTGACTGATCAAACTGATCGATCTCAAGAAGATGTGGGCTGTAGGCTTTGATTGATTGCAAGTGCATCTAAGGCTCACAGGACGCGAGCTTCCTGTTGCACTATTGTTTTGATTTGAAGCTAAATTGAGCTTGGAGGATGGTTTTAGTGGCTTTGCTTTGGGACTGGTGGACCATGGTTAGGTTATTTTGCTAAACACTAAGATGTCCATTTGCCATGGTTGTTATCTTTCGGTTTCTAGGATAATTTGGGTCTCTTGGCGGGGATTGCTTTGAAATGGCCGGCTTGGACTTGGTTTTAGTGAGTGGCAGGGTCTCGCAGATGTCTTGTTGCTGAAATTTGTTTAGATCCTGAAATAGTAAAGGGGAACTAAAGGCAAACAAGAAGTCCCAGCAAAATGGCCTTCTTAAGATAGTCTGTGTGTAGTTTTATGAAGAACAACATTCTAGAACAGTTTGGGCTGAAGAGGTTTATAGGGCCATGACATGCCCAATTTGTACTGGGGACCTGGGGTGCAAACCAATTGGCTGGATTAAAGTTTCGGCAAGAGATATAGCTGCCTAGTAATCTAGGAGGACACAACCAATTTTTTATGAAACTCATCTAGGAGGACACAACCAAATTTTTATCAAACTAATAATGTGGAGTACAACTTACCAAGTATCTCATTTTGTTGCCTATGGGCTTTCCCCTGTATGATTTACCCCAACTTCTTCTAATTCCAATTTTGGAGAGCAATTTACTTGCTTCCGCATATTGTTTCATTCCAACCGAACTTTGTTAATTTAGCTAAACTAGCTAGGTGTCTCCTCTTACTTTCTGTTTCACTTTATGTTAATTAGGTGTCTTTTGTTTTGTGGTAAGACTTAATGGATGTCTCATTTTGCTTTCCACTTTTCTCTTCTTTCCTTTCTTTCCTTTTTCATTTGAACCAAAAACATGTATATTTTCTTTTCCACATTTAAATACCTGTCCTTGGAGCAGATGACATAGTTTGACTCTGTTGCCTGTGGCGACAGTGCTCTGGCCAATTTCCTCTCTGCAACTAATTGCTTGCTTCATTTTCCACCATCAATCGATGCTTTTTGATACTCTCATTTAGTTAAAGGCTATGTTCATCCTTGGCAAGCTTGGCCATTGAGGGTTTCAAATGCCTAAGGGCTTGTTTGGATGGGTGTAAATGAGGCTGTAGTCTTTACACAGCCCCTTTTATATCCTGCTTTACACTTTGTAGACACTATATTCTCAAACCAAATCGGATAAACATTACACTTAAAACTTTCGCGTTTCCCAGCATACCCTTTTTAATCATTATTTCTATCTTTTTAATTATTACTCCTATATTTTTCAATTATGATCTTAACTTTTTTAATCATTACCCTACTTTTTTCATACCAATCGTTATACTCTTTTCCACCCCACATTTACCATTTTATTTTTTTTCTTTTCTCCCTTGTACCCTCATTTACACTATACACCACATCATACTCTATGACACTTATCCAGACAGGCCCTAAGCTCATTGTATTATATGTTTGCAAGTGCATTTGTTGTCTGCTTGTGTTGTCTGGTGCAATGGTAAGACTAGCTGCTCGCAACCTCGGTGGTGCGGTTATGAGTTATATAAATAGCTTTTTTATGGAATGAGGATCAGGTTACTTACATCTTGCCATTAGTGGTGGGGGCCCCATGCACTGTGTACCCCTATGTGCATGTGCTTGTGTCGTCAATTTTTTGCCCTAGCTCATTTGGTAATTGGTACTTGTATGAATCTTGTTCAACATTCTGCCTCATCTTGGATATCTTTCAATGCATGTGTACCACCATATTCATCATCTGAAGCATTTCTTTTCTAACCAATTGGAGGTATGTGCATGAATCCGATCACAGCCATCCACTTTGTCTTGGACCATGTCCTTTATTAGGCCATGTGCCCACAATTCTTTTTTACACACCTTCATGCATGTCCTTTTAAGCCTCCACCTTCTCTCTTCTGGCATTTGTTAAAGTAAAATCCTAATCAATGTGATCCCACTCTCCATTACGAAACTGCATAGGTTTATTTTTTCTCATATTATTACCTATTATATCTCTTGAATGTTTCATATTTAATTCTGTCCCTTCTGATCTTGGTGCTTATTCTTCTCGGCTTCATAACTAGCATGACTTCCCTTAGGGGTTGATGTAAATGGACAGAACTAGAAAAAAATACCCTGAGATATGTAGGCTTTTCCCATGTTCTCTATAGCTGGATGGGGTGGCAGCAAAAACCTTGGCATCTGAAAATATTTGTACTCAGGCACAATTGACTAGGTGGAAGAACTAGAACCAATAGCTATTAGATCATGGGTGGTGCCACCATAAACTGCTGGAATATGTGGTAATTTAAAAGTTAGGAGACCAAAATTGCGACATATGTTGTAGGTCATTCGATTTTTTGAGCTTTTAATATAATATTAAAGTAGAACAAGGTCCTAAGTTTGAATGCTAGGGGTGGCAGCTTATGGAGAAAGTGGCCTAGTCTAGAGAAAAAGCTGCCATGCCATTTTGGGGCTAAAAGTTGTGAATAACTGGTATGTGAAAAATTCCTGCTTGGCAAAGTGAGTGCCATCATTGTGTTTGATTTGCAAACTATCATGGACATTTGATTATATAGATGATAATAAACTGTAATTTTAATTGCAAGTTGAGCATGATGGATGCTCCAACTCGAGGGGTATAGTGGAATGTGCCGTTGTGTTAATGATCCTCACTTTTAAGTTATAAAACTTGTTGGGCTTGTTAGGTAATGAGGAAAGGGTGATGAAATCCCCTTTTCAACTTTTTTTCACTCTTTTTTTGTTTTTTTGTTAACATGGCATTTACCTAACCCTACATAACCAAGAATCCTATTTGTTATTTATCGTTATCTACATTTTCAATTATTGCTTCCAAGTTTTCCATCCAAGAAGCTTTTCTATTTATCTTTATTTACTTATTTTCAATCATCACGCCCTATTTTTTCATATGAATTCCTCCCTTTTTTACTGTTTTTCTCCTCCTTTCCTCCCCCCTTTTTCCTAACCAAACAGGCCCATAGTCTTCTGTCAGGCCATGAGCTTTTCGAACACTAGTTTAATCTCCCTAGTGTAAACTATTGTTGCCTATCATTGTTGTTATCAAAGAACCATTTCTTACCTTATTTATTTTTTGTGCTATTTCAAAACATTTAATTCACAAATGTCATGTAACGAGTTGTTAATATATCGTTCATTGTTAACGGCAACTTCTAATCAACTTGGCTGGAGTAATCATTTTGGTATTCATCTCTCATGTGTCAATATACCACTAGTGTGCAGTATTGAGGTCTCTTGATTTCTCCTTAAACCTTTGTCTGAATGATCAGGATAAATTGTTGATCAGAATGCAAGTACATGCATTTTGAATTAATTTGTCTAAACCTTCTCATTTTGCTTCCATACATGGTTCACTTGATGAGCACTACTGATCTGATCCCTTTGACAAGGCATCAATTGCCTATACTATATTACTGTAAGGCTCTTTTGATAAGTGATTCTAATCTCCATGTGTGGCTCTTGTGAGGTGATTGTAAAGAGAGAGAAAAAAAGAGAGGTGTACACTAGCATCATTCTATGTAGATTTTTCATTGTGCAGAAGATTGTTTAAAAAGTGACCAAATCTTTCCTTTTCAGCTATAGATTGTTTAAAAACTGACAAAAATTTTCCTTTTCAGCCATAGTAGCAAGTTTTAAGCTGCAAAAGTCAGTCTCTCTTCTGCAAGCTAATATTGTGAACCTTGAGAATGACATCTTGGGAGAAATTGGTGTTGCCAACTCCACGGTATTTACTGCTATATCTGATGCTTAATATTCTATATTTTTGTTTGTACGTACGTCATTCTTACATAGTTGCATGTGAATATTGCCATGCAGCTAGTGCACAAACTTCTTCATGTCCAGCATCAAGCATGTATTCCATCCAAATTTTCCAAAATGGTTGGCCCCAGCTTGAAGAACACCATATGTGAAAAATCAGTTCAATTCATTAATGTTGGTCACTGGTTGTGCTGTTGAAAACAATGGGCAATCATTGCAAAGACAAATTTGATGGTGGTATTTTCCACCCATGGAGGTTGTCCATTGTTCTCTAAATTGTGGTTTTTTTAGGAGCACAACCATTCCCATTATGGATGGACCATTCAAAAACAACTATTTTCAACCATAGACTTACAAAATTTTGGTATAGTGACCACATTCATCAGGAAAAAAAAGTGAAAACATTGAATGGTATATCTTCCAATTTCTAATATACTTGGGAATGATCCTATATATTGTGAAATTGTGATGCCTCATGTTAGTACTATTTGTAGTGTATGCTTCTTTACAGGTATTTTTGACTAGGGATATGTAAACATGCATTGAGGATACTGAAAAATGTGTTGTCATGTAGTTGTACTGCCTGTGCCTGACTTGGTGATTCATATATTGTTGCTGTTGTTATCAATAAGATTGGAGATGACTGAAAGATTAATTTTTATTTGCTCATTAATACTCTCTCCAGGCATGTGTTATATATTTGCATTTATGTTGGTATATTTGTAAATGCAGTTAATCTTGTCATTCATACTCTCACTTAAACCAGGTACTCATTGAGTCTCTGGAACCTGTAGCTGGATCAAACTGGACAAATGTTGTGTTTGGAGTCTGGCCTTATGAGAAAAATTCGACAATATCTTCTACTGAGCTGAGCATACTCCGTTCCTACTTCGTGTCCCTCGTTGTAAATCAGACTGACCTTCCCCTTAGTCCATTATTTGGCGATCCCTCTTTCTTTCAGGTGCTGAAGTTTCCAGGAGGAATCACTGTGATTCCTCCCCAGAGTGGATTTCCTCTACAGAAAGGGCAAATTATTTTCAACTTCACCTTAAATTTCTGTATTTATCAAATACAAGGGATATTTGATGAGTTGCAGGACCAGCTGAAGTCAGGCTTGCATCTCGCTCCATATGAGGTTTGTGCTTGTGATGTTGTTCTTTTCTTCTCATTTGTTGCTGGATGGATTTCTACTGTTTTTATACATTCTTGTCTCCTTGTCCCTTTCTCCTGTTCTCTCTCTTGCTCTCTATTTAACATGGTGTTGCAAATCCTCACTACTGCTTCAGCAACAGATCCCATTTTAAATTGTTCTATACTTGGTAGGCTTGTTAGTGACATTAGCAAACTCCATTGCAAAGTGACTGATCTTTGAGCATCCAGTAATGATATTAAGTTGTCTTACTATACATGTGAGATCTGACCTCATTAATTATTTGGGGATGCATATGAAGCAAATATGTAGCTGAAAAATTCCACGCAACCTTCTTTTTGAAGCCCATTCACTTTGAATTGTATTGCCAATATGTAGACTGGATTGATTTTGGATCACAGCCATGTGTGAGTTTACCTTTGATTTTTCAACTGCACTTCAGTGGCACATGTGGCAATGTGAATGAGGGGAAAGGTCTTTTCCACTTTTGTGGAATGATTGCACTGACGCTTTTAAAGAGAAAGATCTTGTTAGTTTAATGCTGTTAGTGGAAGTTATGTGGTAACATACTAATCAATTTGCTGCATTTTTTGGAATGCAGAATTTATATATTAAGTTGACAAATTTACGTGGTTCAACGGTGGATCCTCCAATTATAGTGCAGGCATCTGTCTTGCTTGCTGTTCGTGATCTTCGTAGGCTGAGGCAGTTGGTTCAAGACATCAGGGGATCTCCTGCTAGAAACCTTGGTCTCAATCACACAGTTTTTGGTAAAGTAAAGCAGATTCGACTATCCTCACCCTTTGAAAACACCACCAATGGTGGTAATGGTAGCAGCATATCACCATCCCCCACTCCAGCTCCTCATCCAAATCATCCACACCACCACCACCACCACCGACACCAACACCACCGTCCTGATGTTCATCCGACTCCTGCACCTGCACCCACACCCGCACCCGCACCCCCACATAATTACAGATCTCCAAGTCCATCTCCTTGTCAATTTCAGTTTCCTAGAGACCCGAGTGCGGGTGGCTCAATTCCTACTCTGGCACCAACAGTTTCTCCACACCCTCCTTTTGCTTCACCACCCCTGAATGGAGACCCACCTGCTCCTTTCTCAGACTCGTCACCACCATCATCTCCTCTTCCAGCTGTGGTTTTGGGTCATTCTCACCCTCCAAGCAAGACTACTGCACATACAGAGCCTCCTGATGCAGCACCTTCTGTATCACCATTGCCATCATCATGTGAGTATTTTCCTCATAAGGTTCTTTTGAAATTCGATGCTCTTGTAGGTGCTCAAGATGATGTTTGCCAAAACTGCTGGTCAGGCTGATTTCTTTTGTAAGTCCTATTTTGAACATTACATAAGTTTTTATTGTCTTCTGATGGGGCTAGATACCATGTTGGATTCATCTGCATGATGTAAGCATGGCATCTTCATTCAGGGAGCCCAAAATGTATTGGCCATGAGACAGCCGAAATCAAACCCTCATGCTGAAAATAAAATGAAAGGCTATCAAAGATAAGCCTTGTCAATATTTACGCCCTCTACTAGCTACATATTCTTCTAATTAGGTCCGGCTGCTTTGGATCACATTTTTCATCCGTGCTCTCCACACAATACACCAGCAAAATAAAAAATAAAAAAAAGAACCTACTCATGCTAACTAGTTACTGATCTAAAGCTTGAAGCAAGCATGATTCTTCAGTCAAGTAGATCAGACAATAAGTTCATCTTTAATGTTCATTTTGATTTTGCATGGTTGGGTATCATACAATCCATCTCATGGCCATTTCACATTCTTTGCTCATTGGCCACCTGACATCTGGCTTCAAACACATGGTGCCTCGTTTTATCAAAATTTTGTCTCTTGTTGGATATGAAACTTACCATTTATTGCTCCAACGGCATGGTGCCTTATTTAAACATTTTGTCACTCCCTTGATACAAAAAGTTACTATTTGATTCACCTTATTGAAACCTGGAGTAGATTTTGTTTTTTTCTTCATTCTAGATTGTTTTCTTTGGCATTCAAGCTCAAAAAGAAAGGTGTTTTGAATTGAAAGTGATAAACTTCAAGGACTCAATGATTGTACTCAAATAGATTGAGATAGGCTGAAATGGCCTTAAAGGAGACGAAGCATCATAGGCCTAAGTTGGATACATCATTTGGCAGAATTACAATTCACAAAAATTAACTGAACCTTTCCTTGGACTTCTGTTTAGGAGATCCACCTAAACAAACTCACTGACGGTCCTATGTTAGAAAACAAATTGCAAGTTAATGACTGCTTAAATTTATTATTTTAGAAAATGATAGGAAAGAAGGAAAAATTCATGGGTAGTTGTGGTCTAGTTAGGATGCTTTTTGTGAATTCTCCACAGATCACTGACACTGGAATTTTCTGATATGCAGCTTTTGTTGCTGGTTTTCCTGCTGTTCAATTGTCTCTATCCGCATGCATGTTACTCTTATGCCTGTCAATGCATCTTTGACAGACAAGGAAAAGGCGTTCTTTTTTTCTAGTTGTGGTGGCCTCCTCACACACACCTGACAGAGAGCAACTTACAGGTCTCCAGCAACGCCAAAGGACGGACGGACCAGAGCTGTGTGAGTTAGACAGCATAAACAAGCAGGCCCTTCTATTCAGATCATACTTTTTTATGTGTAAATATGAAGAATATAATTTGCGCAGCAGTGGTGGTCTCAGGTCAAAGCCACAGAGGTGGCAGGCCCTTGTGAAAAACATTTCTCTGCTGTCCTGTGTATGACTTCTATCTTGCGGAAAATTAAGGTGGGAAGAAAAGAAGAGCTGCCCCTAGTGCAGAATGGGGCATTGTTATTATGCAATTTTCTCCTTAGGTGTTGTCATGCACTCAGCTTTTGGCTGTGTGCTGCAAGTGGCTTCTCTGGTAGGGAGGATGATGCAACAAAGCTGCAAGCTTCATTCTCCATTAGATAAGAATATGTTGATCCAACTGCCGGCTGCTCTCCTTAATAGTTCCATATGGATCCTAACCTACCTATCACTTCTCAATTCTCTAATTGAAAAGAGAAAAGAAAAATAAACAAAAAGCCATTCCATACTTGGAACAGTCATTGCAACTATCTTATTGCCAAACGTTGATTTTTAATTTCCTCTGGCAAGGGGTGGTTCGAAAGCACAAAATGTTGTCGATAGAT
>JAYJMB010007347.1:36521-52823 GCA_036873735.1 Pouteria campechiana
ATTGTAGGACCCACAGGATTCGATGGTCATGGAGATGTGGTTGCTATATTTGCCCGTTTCCCCTAGCGTTCGATTCAAGTGCTGCAAGCTTATATGCATGTTCCCCCCACCGTTTCTATATGTTCATCCCGTCACCCAGCTTCACAAGTCGGATGGAGTAAACCGTCCAATGAATCACCCTTTTATTTATTCTTCCATGGATTTAAGATTCTTATCTCTCGGGTCAGGTGCTGCTCGTCATTCCAACTTCCCAGAATCTGTTCGGGTGGTCGCGTGCGACTGTGCAATCAGCATCGGTTGTGAGATCAAGTCCCAATCAAGATGCACAAATCGAGAAAGAAGCATCTAGTTTTTTTGGAACGAGATTCGGCCCCCCATAAAGCTCTCATGATGATCAGCCTCCTTTGTTGCTTCGTACATCCCCCTTCTCTCACAACCCTGATTGATGGGATCGAACGATTAAACTGCACAGCCTTACGGAAGCCCTGTTGGACTTGGCTTATTTTAAAAGTTTATTTGTAGCTTATTTGATTAAAATAAGTACTTTTGAGAAATAAGTTATTAGGCTCATTTTTTAAGGATAAGCTGTAAACACCCAATGAGATACTTTCAGTTTATTAAATTTTTATATCTATGACCTATCTATATAAATGGTGCATAACTCCAAAAAATATCCAATACAATAAATTAAATCAACTCTAAATCTTTAATCTATATATAGAATCCCACTTTTTTAACTAAATAGACAGAAATAATACCAATAACCATTAGAAAATATTTTAATAACCTTTCACTAATTTTAAAATTTATTCATTTTTAATTTTATATTTATAGACTCAATTGAGTTTTGTGAAGATTGTTTATTTTAATTTACTTAACTATTTTTAATTACTATTATTATAAAGCTTAGAAAGGTAATTTAGTATTTTGTTTATTATTATTATTTCAACTTGGTCTGCATCCAAAAGAGCTCAATGATTTTAGATAATTTAATTCGGGTATATCAAACAGTTTTTATTTACTTTGACTTCATCTTCAGCCAAATTTATTTAACCATTAGAAATACTTTAATAAATTAAATCTACTGTCAATCTTTTATCCTTTTTTATATATAGAATTCCCACTTTTTTAGCTAAATAGATAGACATATACCAATAACCATTGGAAAATAATTTAATAACTTTTCACTAATTTTAAAATTTATTCCTTTTTTATTTTATAATTATATACTCAATTGACTTTTGCTAAGATTGTTTATTTTAATTTATTTAAATATTTTAATAATTATTATAATGCTTATAAAGGTTATTTAATCTTTTATTTATTATTATTTCAACTTAAGCTGATCCAACAGAGCTCAACAATTTTAGATAATTCAATTCAGGTATATCAAACAGTTTTTATTTACTTCGACTTCATCTTCAGCCAAATTTGTGGTTGGCATGAAATGAAGGCATATTTTCTATTTCAACCGTTTCTCGTTTTAATCTGCAGCTGCGCTGCCGGCTTAACGACTTCCAAGCCGATGACTCCCCAGCCACTTAAAATCGCCGCGCGGCGTGACAGTAGTTTTGACGCAGAGAATGGCACTCAATGTAATGGTGCGTTTAAATGGTGATGAACTATCATTGCAGTTGTCGGTTGTCTGCTGCTGGAACGGTGGTGGTTCTTTGGTGGTGAGTGGTCTACTTAGCTACCCCTTCACCGCTCCCTTTCTCGGCTCCAGCGGAGAAATGACGATTTCTGCTTCGTTTTCGTCTCCCCAATTCCTCCCTCCCTCATCCCGCTGCTGCAGAAGCCCTTCGTCTTCGCTTTCCCGACCTCGACTCAGACATTCTCTGTGAGTCCGCACTCGCATACCTCTCAAATACTTCTGCTCGCAGCGCCGATACTCGCAAGATTTCGAGAGGCTCTTCTCCAACCTCAACCAAGCCACACTCAGAGAGAGTCAGGTCAGTATTCTCTTGTTCCACCATACATAAGAGATTACTAATGAATGGTGCCATTCAGTTACACCAAATGAACCATCTAAAACCAAACAATATTGCTACATGTCGAGCACTTGTAACCAGCCTCCATATGTAAGGTTAAAGCCAGTGCTTGCTATTTCACTAAGAGGGAAAATTTCGCTAAGCCTAAAAAGAGAAAATTTTACTAATTTTGAAAAAATTATTGATAATTTTGCAGAATTATTTTATTATAATATAAAAACATATAAAAATGGGTAAATTTTAAGAATTTTCCCATAAAACTTCTTGATAAATCATGATAAATTCAATTGCATATTTAGAATAAAAAACATCACTTTAAATGTCAACATATAAGAAGTAAAGAAGACATATCAATGACACAAATACCGATAAAGCAAAATTCTTATGTAAAACACTACTAAAGGAAAGATTTAGCTCACACAGTTATGGAATGATTAAAACTAGTTATATAAAATAATTTCAATAAGAAAGACATCATTCTTTTATACACCTAAAAAATTCATGCGTGTAATTACAATACTAATTGTACATGTATTTCACTTAGTATTGTTGAATTTTTGTATATATTGCTGGATTGAAGAAAATGAATCCTCTGAATAGAAACCGAAGCAAGATTGAGCTGCAAATGGGTAAAAAAATTTCCAAAATGGCTATTGCGAATACTGTGGACATTGTTCTTCCCAAGAACAACAACTTGCGGTTGATTTTGGGCTCCGATTTCAGCTTCAATCCACTCGAAGATGGATTTCAACTCCTCCAAACTTGATTTCAAATCAAGGGGGCAGGATTCAAAGGCTTAAAATGGGGAGGACGCCGTCGATGATATGAAGGTAGAATGCTCCTCTCTCGATCGATTTTAAGCCCCCAAAACAGTATAAATTTATTCAAAAATGGGTTTCGGAAACTCCATTGTCTAGTTTGAAAGGAAACAATCGATTTGGGATGAGAAATAGTTGGATCGGACATTGATGGTTGCTCTGGATTTCCAAATCCTCACTCTTGGCCTCAAATGTAGTCTTTTTTCCATGGAAAATAATGAAAACGGGTTTCGAAAATGGGTTTTGGGAAAGTAGGGCTGGGTTTTAAGCAATGGAAGATAGGTTTCTTTTGATGTTAGGACTTTTCTATATGTGTTCTAAATTCTTTGAAAATTTTTGGCGAGAAATTCCTATTCCGACGAAAATTTCCCCCAAATCTCAAAATTTTCTCTTAAACTACATTTCCCCCCTTTTCCCCAGCGAGAACATTTCTCTGGAGTCATAAAACGAAATTTTCAGTGATATTTCACCCGAAAATTTTGAAATTGCAAACATTGGTTAAAACCTGTTTAGGTGATTTACCAAGTTTTGCTACGACTTTGTATAGTTAGTGGGTAATTTGATAATAACATTCTTTTACATTCTTTTTTACCTAAAAAAATCATGTTATGATAGCAGGGCCAATGGAAACATTTGCATTAGTAGACTGCTTAGTCATCTCATTTAAAAGATAATTGCTGCAGCTGACACATGTCTATTTACTTCATTGTGTTAGCAGTTTTTATAGAAAAAAGTTGTTTCTCAGTCATACCCTCAGAACATTTGGTGGAATAAATAAGTATCATATGATGACGAATAGAATGGCATACAGGCATGAAGCCCCTTTTCTCTCTTTTTCTTTTCTTCTTTTTGTTTTTTTCTCCCTACTACTTCAAAGGCACTTAATGTGGAAGGTAATTCTAGAAGTTAACTGTCCAGACTTTTGGCAATTTGTTGCATCTTTGAGATTCCTTTCTTTTGAATAATTAGCGTACCTTCCAAAAATGATGTTTTTGCAAATATATGGAGGGCAGATATGTTAAGGGAAAATTCATTACCTTAGGATCCCAAAGTGCAATGCAATATACCGTATTTTTCCAAACCTTCCATCAATTACTTTCTAAATTTTTCTTTAACAAATTTAGTTTTATTATTCATAAAGACATAGGCGAATTGCAAAAATGGGACTTTGCTTGCATGCACACATGCTCTCACATTTTATAAATGACTTGTACTTTCGAAACTTGAAATGCTGACTGCATTATCCTGACATCTTAAAATGGCGAGAGATGCATCTTTCCTAGTTTTAAGCAACCATATGCATTGTTACCATAAATAAATCGTACAATGTTTGAGTTCTGAATGCTACTAATCACTAGGTAAAGCTAGATCATGCATATTGGCTAGGAATATGGAGCAACTGGGTTGCATAGTTTGACGTCATTTATGCCACTTAGGACACCAAGGCTATTTTCATTCATATGTTTGATGTGACTTGTGATAGCATACATGAGCTTCTTTTGTTTAAAGTTTAAAGTTTAAACCCATTCAGTAGCACTTGCAGCATTGTCTTTACACTGACCCTTATTTTAGTTCCATTTTTTTTATGTTCAATGAATTCCAGTTTCATCCCTTGAACTTCTCATATGATTCTAAAGAGACTGTAAATTTTACTTTTGAATGCGTATTTGTTACTGAACAAAGGGAATTACTTTTGCAGACGGGAAAACGCAACCTTGTTTTCACTGGTTTTTGGAGGCATATGCTACTTTGGAAGGTTAAATACAATCTTTTCCTGTAAATGAGCTTTGCATGGTCAGATCAGGATAGAAAGACCTCATTGTATTGACGCAACTCCGAATACAATTTTCTTTATGTAAAACATCAGTGGCAGACTGGAAGTGAACCAATGACTTCATGGAGCAGATTTACTGCCCATTACAATAAATGTCATGCATGCTACTGGTGCTTGACATGTCTCAGAGAACAATGAATACAAGCCATTGATTGGGATATAAAACTAGAGTGTTCTGGTAAGAGAGACCCGCCTCCCTATCCTTTATAGCTTTTCAAATGGGCTGGAATAGCGAACTTCACGCTATGTCAAGGCTGGGAATTAATATCTATTGTTAGTTGCTGGGGAATTGTCTCCATTCATGATTGCACTCTAATTTCATCTTTGATATTAATAATTTTCCACATTAATCTTCAAAAGGAGACCAAAGAATGAAAAGAAAGAAGTCACTAAAATTGACAGAAAATTAAACTTTACTGATGTTTACTGCAGCCAGCGCTTCATTGGAGCAGTTAATGGACTTCTAGTACTTGGTATCATAGCATCTTTTGCAGTTCTTGTGGTGAGTTCCCCAAGTTGTAATTAACATTGATTTTTCAACATTATTCAATATATTGAGTATTTTAGTTGGCAATTTGATATTATAGGTCAGTGATTTTCGACAATCTAGGTAGGAAAAACTTCTTCTGTTTTCACAATATTAGTATCTCTTCTTCTTCTTCTTTTTTGTTTGCTGCATTCTGATAATCCATGAGTTGTTTCCTATCAAAGCATGATTTTGTTCCAAAATGATGGTCAGAGATGTATTTTTCTGCATAATCTTCTAGTAATTGCACTATCTGTGCCTGAACAATTGAATTGCATGATTTTCTTGTTTACTTCATCTTTTCAGCATGTGATATGTGTCTTTTATTACTTGTATTTAGGCATGTCTTGAGAAGTATTGAAAACTCACATGACTTGAAATGGGGGAGTTCTCAAAGTGTTCTTATTATCTACACAGATTATATAATCCAAAATACAGTAAGAAAACAGCTCTCCATATATATGTGCCTTTGGCACTATTAACTTTGTTTCTAACATGTCTCTGTTACACTATTAACTTTGTTTCTAACATGTCTCTGTTATTAACTTATCTTAATTTTGAGATTTGCCTGTAAACTTTTACCATTTTAGTTAATAGTAAACCACGAAAATTGGCCTTCACAGAGAGCGGCTAGTGGGGATCTGCAATGGAGCTCTCTTCTACAAGCAAACTTTCTAGCTGTCCCACCTAGCATACCCATAATAACACTGGCATTTGTCTATCAGGTCAGCTTCCTGACATCCAGTCATGGATCAATGTGAAAAGTGACTAATATTTGCTCTCTGCCTTTTTTTCAGAATGTGGTACCAGTCCTCTGTACAAATCTTGAGGGTGACCTGTCAAAAGTCAGGTGATTAATCTCATCATTAATTTTTCTTGCTATTGAAAGCATCTTTATTTAACACAATCTACTTCAGAGCTTTATTAAGAACCCAAGACCAAAGGCACTCCCATGTTAAAGTGGGGTTGCCTGATTTATGTGACCTAAGATGTCATTCGTTGGAATTTCACAAGACTGCGGCACAGCTGTGCCTCTTGTTTTATTTCTAGTCTGGGATGCTGTTATCCTTGGAACCATTCCAAATCTTGACCCTGGTGGTGGTAAAGTTGCAGACCCCTTACAACTGTTGAGATCCAGCAATGGGATAGTTGAAGTTCTTTTTTATTCTTCATGGGTGGTTTATGATGACTCGTAAAAGAAGCATTCTTTTATTATTATTACTTATTTTAATTGGGATAATCATGACATTGCACAGCCAATAGTGGAGGTTTTCTCATTCTTTGCCTTTGCAACCTCGTACATTGGATTTATTCTAGGGCTTTCTGACTTCCTTTCAGACTGTAAGTGGGCCTCTCCTAACATGATAAATGTGGATTACATCTCAATGTTTTACCTTCTTCATTAGTTATCCATTTTCCTTGAACCTCAAAGATGCAGGGCTGGTGATGACTGATAAAGAAGTACATGCGATGACTGATAAAGAAGCACATGCACATCTACCATCTTTATACTTTCGTTTCTGTGAGAAGCCAGGAGCATTTTATTCCTGAACATCTCTTGTGATCTTAACTTTTCAGTGCTGAAACTGCCAAGTGGAAAAAACAGACCTCTACCATACTTCTTGAGTTTGTTCCCACCACTGGTGCTGGCACTGCTGGATCCAGAAATATTCTTCACAGCTTTGAATTTTGCTGGTACATATGGAGGTATGCTGTCTGCTTTATTTGCACTTCCCACAAACTCTTTTCCTTCTAATTTCTGTTTGGTATGTGTCAATGTTGGCATCCAGATCTGAACACCGGTACTAGAACAGTTTAGTGGTTGGCTGCAAAATCAGTGTGCACTCTGTAGACGGCACATACCATGTGCAGTTGTGTGAATTTTGACTGATTAAGTCTTGAATCATGGATTCATACTTTCATACGAAATGTAGGAGTAATATTTTCTTCAAATCCCTTCAATTTCTTGGATATAGAGAATTTTGGGATCTCGAATTGGCCAATGTGGCAGGGCTGCTGTAGCATCATTGGTTACCAAAATTCTGCAAACATACCTTCAAGCTGACTTCAAATATCTTGGAAAAACTATGATGAAGATGTAAAGTCAAATCTAGAAGTTTGCTTGAAGCATCTTTTATAGCTGCTTGGGCAGCACCCAAAGTCAAATCTAGAAGTTTGCTTGAAGCATCTTAAGCAATCCTATGGTTTACATTCTTGATTGGTTATGGGATGTAATGTTTAGAAAATTAGACTGTAGGTTTAACCGTTTGAGTGTCTGGTTCTGGTTCAACTAGTAGAGCGAACCCGTGATATCTGCATGATATAATAATTATTTTACTTATTTAATTTTTTTTAAAAAGTAAAAATATATTTAATTTTTTAAATATATGTTACCTAAAATGCATGATAAACAATCTAAGATAAATAAAGACCTATCACATATATATTAAATTAATCAAATAGCATAATTAAAATGTAGCAACGAGAAATTACTAACCTTAATGGATTTAAAAACTTGGCTTGATTCAACACTTCAAAGTCCAATCTTTTCTCCTCCTTTATGCTCACTGAAATTCCGAAATTCCAAATTTTTTATTTTTTATATTTAACAAAAAAACAAAATTGACGGACCGGTGGTTCCCGGTTTACCGGTTGAACTAGCCGGTTCCGAAGGTTCACACGATTCGTTAAGGTAACCGGCGACCGGCCTCACCTGAACCGGTTTTTAAATTGATTCCGGATTGGCCGGTTCCAGTTTAACTGGTCGAACCGGACAATCTAGTCTGGTTTTCGAAACACTAGTAGCATGATAGCTTTTTGAACAAAAAATACCATTTAAATTTGGGCAGTTTCGTAGACAACCAGTATTTTCTTTGCTGTCATTTTATGTCCATGAATCTAACTTGTGAAACTCCTTCAGTTTTGGTATTATTTGGAATTCTTCCTGCTTCCATGTCTTGTTCAGAGAGATATGCAGATGAATCAGGATCATTGACTCTAATGGTGCCCCCACTGGTTCCAGGAGGAAGATTTACCCTCTCTATTGTGACCGGAGGTGCAGCGTATGTGATTCTCTCTGAAATATTTGAGAATTTTATGCGAAGTTCTTGAAAATGATTCTTTCACACTTTGTGTGGTAGACATCCTAAAGGTATTTGCCATTAGCTATAGCAAACCTCTTCACTGTCACTGAAGTATGTTTATATAGTGCATGTGACACAAACAGATCATAAAAGCCGAAATTAATTCATTCTCTAGATGGATTCAGAATCATCTCTTATATGGCAATGGTGAATATCAAATTAAGAAAAAAAATGCCATGACGATTTGGATTTTTTAAATTTTCCTGGCCACCTGTTGGTTGATTGGTTATTAGGTCAAAATTCTGTTGCTGAGAACAGGGACAGGCCCCACCTAAGGAATGATCTCTCTCCTTCAATGGAGAACTCATTTGACTAAAAATTTCAGTAAAACGGCAATCTCTCTGCTTCTATGGCATTTGTTCTACTAAAAATTTCAATGAACCTCACTGTTTTCATAAGCTAACTATTGTACTTGTCTCTATATGTTTTTTTTTAAATTCCTATAAGCACCTTCATTGAAACTTAGATAACTCAAAACAAATGAAAACTTGTACAGTTGGCTTGAATCTAATTAAAACATGATAGGACTAAAAATGGCAAAGTTCCACTTTTTTTTTTTTGTAAGAGTTCCATAGAATTAATTCTTCTTCTTCTCGGGAAGCATTAGCAACTGCCAAATACATGATGTGAAACCTACAAAATAGACGTTTTAGACTATATATCATGATGGATTGCCAATTTATCAGCCATTTATTGGACTGCTAAAGATCACAAGAGAAATTTCTTGAGTACAGATGGGCCAAGGGATGGGCTGTCTAGATAATACTGATAAGAAAGCTTTTATTGTGGATGATATGGAATTTAAGTGATTGTTTATGAGACAATGAAAATTAGAAAATCCAAGTCATTGAGGGAGCATGAGGGCATCAGCGTCCACAACTACGGGTATCCGAGATGGAAGCCCTGAAAGAAACGACCCGCTCTCACCTAGCAGATTGAGCTAGTATGAAAGCTGAGCTTACATATTTTATTCAAACAATTCAAATAGCCTATTTCCTTACATTCCAAATTCAAATATTACAAAAGAAAATTCAGGAGCATTGGTCATTGGTGTGGCTCATAAAATCTAACAAACTATCAATTTTCAAAAAATGTAGCCTACAGGATAATGATATTACTATATTTCCTTTAAATATCAATATTTGTGTATGTTACATCTAATTCATGGATTTAGTTAAAAATATAAGTAATAATAATCTCTCTAAAAAATGTTGATTAGTTTCACTTAAATAGAAAATCAATGGTTGTGCCATTTTTTGGGGACGTTTTGAGTTAGAAAGATAATGAGTTGCCCAGATGTCAGTTATTTGTATGCTGCATATCTATTATCATACACAGCTCTAGGAAGCAAGTAAAGACCTAAGTTTCTTGGGGACGAACAAATACCTATGATCATGAAATTTTATCTTGTTGAGATGACCATGATGGTCCATTTTGGTTGGCCGCTAATTACATGTTCAAGAAAATCACATCCAAATGCTTCTTCATGGGAAGGGGAATGGTAGAATACACTAATTAGATTACTTGAATCATAATCTATTTATATTCACTCTCAAATGCTTTCAATTTTGTAATCCACATGAGTCTTGTATCAAGATATTTTTTGAACCTCAATACCATGGTATGCAAACAAAAATGAACAACAAAAAAAAAGAAAAGAAAAAAAGAAAAAGAATGCTCCTCCAAGATTTCAGTTGAGTCCAGCAATCAAATTCCTTCCCCAATTGGATTAGCTATTGAGTGGATGATGCTGAAGTTTCACATTGTGCCACTCGAGTGATGGACTCCCTAAGAATGCTCAAGCTATAGACAAACGACTCTGGCCTTTTCACCAAGCCATGAAAGTTAATCCACTTGGCTCTGAATTCATGCCTTGATTTACAGCCTAAAGTAGGCATGTGATTAAAGCAGAGACGTGATATTCCGGCAGCAAGAAGTTCGCCTGCAAGTACCCAATATATGGAAAAGGAAGTAACTTTGGAAATCCAACAGCAGTATGATAGCCTTCATGTCAAAGAATAATTAATCCTCAAAAATTATACAATCTTTTCTGGAGAAATAGCCACAGTTGGGTTGACCCGTTTCAATACAAATCATATTGTCAATCCTGATTCCTGTCACAAAATGCATGAATCAGATTGAACAACATATCAGTGTATAGAACACACACAGTTACAAATTTCAATAGCCTTTATTTAGCACTTGAGACCTCAAGGAAAATGATGGCTAATAAACACTAGTCTAGAATTCCAACTTTACATTTCCCATCAAAAAATCTAAAGTCTCTCTTTGCTTAAGTGAACCAAAAGAAAGGAACTCATGCAAGGAATGTGAAGTGTGATGACTTGCATTTAGCAAGAAGGCATATGTGCCAGATAGCCCCACAACTAAAGTGGTATCGTATCATTGCCATATATTCCCTTGACTTGCAATCAAGCTGTTCTTATCATTAGGTGGCCAATCTGCAAGCATCAGTTTAGTTGTTGTAACCATTCATGTATCTCAAAGATGGATGAACTGCTAGGAGAAATCAACCATCACAAAGATTTGATGTGCATGTGACCCACTGAGTAGTTGTTTTGGAGAAAAGGCTTCTACCATTTGATTATGGGATCTGATCTTGCACAGGTGTGCCTTCTTGCCGCATGTGAGGCGAATCTGCCATGACAGCCAATGCGAGCCTGCTCACTGGTAATCTCTTTCTTTCTGCATGCAAGCACTTGGGATATGCTACAAAGATGCGGCTATGACCTCATGAATAAACAACATTGTTAATCACTGACCTGTGGTTTGGAAAAGAAATGTCTGTGCTGGTAAGCTGTTCATGTTTTTCTTTTTATGCGAGGTCTGGACCGCTTGGGAGTGGCTCGTATCCACTTTTATCCCCTGGTTGTTTCCTGGTTGATTTCACTGGAATGCACTTCAAAATGACAGCAACGATCAAGCTCAAAGATCCAATTAGGATGCTAAGTAACCATAACTGCCAACTTAGCGGAACTGTACTAACTACTGCACCCAGGAACTCCACTATAATGACTTGGAACAAGACTGTGGAGGCTATGACAGCAAGGAAGATGGTGCTGCTGAACATGCCTCTGAAAACATTCATCTTCTCCATCTGGCGGCTGTTTATTTCGTTGAACACCTGTTACAATTGCATGTCAGCAGAACAGCATGATTTAGTGGTTATAATTGGAAGTTCTTCAACATCTACCGTTGATTGTAACTCATACAGGATGTGCTGGGATTCTTTAGCTAATTACATAGCAAGTGCTGCTCAACTAAAGTGGACAAAATAGGGCTACAGTTCAGCTTCTCACATTCGTATTGACTGTCAGGGCTTGAAATTGATTTCCTATCATTTTGAAGTTGGATCCAAAAGGAAAACAGTCGCAATTTGGTGGCTACTTGCTTGTTAGAAACGCATAGACAGTCAACTTGCTTCGAAAGTTAGTTTTTATTAGAAGTGAAGTTCTTTGTACCTTGTGTCTATGTTCAACACCTCATAACAACCCATTTTAATTTGCACGCATGTAAGACTGCATAGCTAACAACACAGTTTGAAACAAGAACAAAATACGAACTTTAGCTCGAAGATGTTTTCCAATTTTCATAGGCAAATAGCAACATTTATGAATATATATATATATATATATATCAGATTATCACGCCTAACATGGGAGACCCATGTTATCCTGAATATGGTTGAGCTGCTAAATGCAAATCTATGTTGCTAACAATATGAGATACTCATAGAAAAATTAATTCCATTCTTTACTATGACCATTCAAAACCTTACCTGACAAAAGACAAATGAGTTGAATATGAACGTATCAAGAACTTGATTAGCATCTGAACCATTGAGCTTCAGAAGCCGTTTCCCATCAAACATGAGAAATACCAGTACAGCCAACTGATAGATGGCCTGGCCGATGATATTCCTCCACATGATCATGGTGATAAAATTTTCACCCCGCCCAACTGGTGGTCTCTTCATGAGCTCATCATTTGGAGGTTCTGTTGCCAATGCCAATGCACCAAGAGTATCCATAATCATATTTACCCACAGTAATTCGACAGCGGTGAGCGGAGCACTTCCTGAAATTTACAGGATAAAAGCAGTGTCAGATCGTCAAGAAACTTGAGCATGTTTTACAGAAGAGATGCCAAGATGACGGACACCAAAAGTTCAGGCCTGTAAGACCTATGTACCTATGAAGCATGCTGCAAGGAAATTCACCATCAGAGCAACCACATTAACTGTCAATTGGAACTGGACAAATTTTTGAATGTTTATGTAAACTGAACGCCCCCATTTGGCTACATTCACAATTGTTGTGAAATTGTCATCCAATATTATCACGTCGGCGTTTTCTTTAGCTACCTGCATGTTACAGCAACTAAATATATGGTTGATAATGAAAGAAGAAAAGATGAAGGATGAATGTGAGAAAAATGTGTAAAAAAGATTGGAAGTTTGGAGATGATATCATCCCCAATAAATACCCTTTTTAAGTTCATCAAGGCTGTATGGCAATAAATAAAGAAGGCTTTGAGTGTTAATCCAGGAAATTGGTTAAAAGTGTTACTTGTTGGTACATATTTAGTCAAATTCTCCCTATTTTTAATAACTACATTATTCATTATCGAAGTGCAACTGCTACATATTAGTGTATGGCACTATCGTTTCCCATTCCCATTCCCATTGGAGAGGTAGAAAAATTCGCTTGTTGAAAATGAAAAGAGAAGAGAGTCAAAATGACTCCTGCTTCCATGAAAAACAATAGTTGCCAGTGGGAGATGGAAAATAAAGTAATAAATTCCCTAAATCCACAGGACAGACTGAAAACCACAGTTTCCCATCACAAATGAATTGTGAGATCTACAATTTCTTAGAATCTATTCACCATTCTGTTGACAGACTGACACTAGACCTGAGAAATGATGGAAAAAACTAGTTTGCTTGTCTAGTGGAAAACAGAATGACATCAGGCCACTTAAAAGAAGCAACTTGAATTTCCAATTCTGACAAATTTCCATGACTTGAGTTCATCTAAAGGATTTCACAGGGTGATGAGAATGGTGGAGAATCTTCGCAGTGGACAAAAGTCAAGGAATGAAAGTGAAATTGTGTTGTAACAAACCTCAGTTCCTGATATCCCCATGGCAAGTCCAATATCTGCCTCATGAAGAGCAGGTGCATCATTGGTACCATCACCTGTCACTGCCACAACTTCATTAAACATATTTCTCAAATTTGCTACCAATGTGTGTTTGTCCAGAGGCAAGGATCTGGCCATGACCTGCACATCAATTTAGCAAGTTCTATTGATCTGAGTACAGAAACATTGCTGGTTAGGAGCAATACCAAACAATCTAATCAAAGGGCAGTAATACATGAAAAATGAAAAAAATGCAATATTCGCTCTATCCATAAAGTCATTCACACTGTATAGACACCTAAAATCTGGCCAATGCAATCATCAGGTGGGCCACTCGCCTACATAGAACACAAACTATAAGGTTAAGAGATTGACCTTCAATTCTCGTTCTAAATGCAAGAAGCACGGCCGGGTGGCCTCATGAAGGGACCCGATCTTGCAAGCGTGACTTACTAATGCATATGAGAGTCCAAGTTTATTTATTAACCAACAAAGTTCACTTGGCATTTCCTCTTCTAAGCAGCATGCAATTGGCAGATGAATGCAAACCTGAATTTTGGGTATCAATTCCTTCATCTCCTGTGGGCTCTTAGTGCGAAATTCTGGACCATCTATGGCCAATCCTTCATCTGTCAATATACCACATTCCCTGGCTATGGCTTTAGCAGTGTGAATGTTATCTCCTGTAACCATTCGCACATTAATGCCAGCAGCTAGGCATGTTAGGACTGCGTCCCTGACTCCTGGACGCAAAGGATCCTTGATGCCAACAACAGCTAGCAATGTATAACCATCAACTGGAATAAAATCTCCATTCGAGCTCTCACCCACATCCTTGAAAGCCAAGCAAAGGGTTCTTAGAGCTTCATCAGCAAAACTATTTATAATATCCGTGACAAGCTTTCTCTGTGATTCAGACATAAGCACAGCATTCCCAGTGCTATCAACAAATTTATCACACATGCACAATACAATCTCAGATGCACCCTTACAGAATGCTCTGTAGCCTTCTCCTTGCATCAAAACAAGCGCAGACATCTTCTTCCTAACTGAATTGAAAGGCTCAACTTTGATAATTTTAGAAGCCTGCCTTTGGGCATCAAAATCTCCCCCCAAGTGCAAACCAAACTCTAATATTGCTGTTTCTGTCGGTGTACCCAGAATGTTAGTCTTTCCATCTCTTCCTTTCACCACCTCTGATCCTGTGTTTTGAAATATAGACTGCAGAAGGATGGGCGGGACACCTTTTGGTAGTGAGGACTTCAAATCCTCTCCATTATCATCTTCTTTAACCAGCGTTGCTTTTTCACAGACCCATACCCTATTGACAGCCATATGATTTGTTGTCAATGTACCTGTTTTATCAGTGCAAATGCAACTAGCTGATCCCATGGTCTCACATGCAGCAAGATGACGCACCAGTGCCTTATCATTCATCAATTTCTTCATTGCAAATGCAAGGCTCAGAGTCACAGCTAGTGGTAGCCCCTCAGGCACTGCAACCACAATGATAGTCACAGCAATTGCGAAGAAGTTCATTAAAGTCAACCCATCCGCTGATGTCCATTTCATAATTTGGCCGTGCTTCCATTTCTCCATAAGAAATCTCCCCAGCAGGACTAGGAACGTAAGAACAGAAAAGACTAAACCAATCTTACCAATGATGTTTGCAACACCATTGAGCTTCACTTGCAGTGGTGTCTCATCCTCTCCTCCCTGACTTAGAGTCTCCATTAACCGTCCCCATTCTGTTCTCATGCCTACTGCTGTCACCAGCATTTGACCAGAACCATCCTGCACTTTTGTGCCTGCCAAAAGGAATGGCTTCTCTCGATGAGTATAGATGGGCTCGCTCTCACCTGACAAGCTTGACTCATCAACTAAGAAGCTATGACCTGATATGAATAGCCCATCAGCTGGGACTTGATCCCCTATATTTAGATGAACAACATCTCCCACCACAATATCATATATAGAGACCTTCTGCCTATAGCCATCTCTAGTCACTTGAATAGAAATTTGCTTCTTCTCCCTATCCAAATCCTTGAATTGTAGGGATTGTCTATAATCGCTGATTGCAGTAACAGTGACTACCAAGAAAATACTTAGAATGATTCCTAACCCATCATACATACCCTTTGGCCACCCTTCTGTGGCAAGTCCCACGACTACAGAAACCGCAGCACATATCATGAGAATTACCAGAGTCAAGTCATGAAGAGCCTCCCATACGAACATGCAAAAATTTTTAGAAGGCTTCTCTACGTACCGGTTGACACCGAAGATCTTCTGCCTGAGAGGGACATCCATCTCGCTGACGCCATTGTTGAATGTGACCGCGACCTTTTGTGCAATCCCATCAATCCCGCCATGAAATCTCAAGCTCTTTTGATCATGGGCACGGACGATCGAAGAGAGCTCACTTGGGTCGACATTGAAGCCAGCTTCTGAAACCTCTACTGCAATCTGCTGTGGGACTCTATTGCCAGCTGTGCAAGGAAGATGGACAATTGAAGTAGCACAAGGGAATTTGTGTAGTAGTAAAATGAAATGTTAGTTGTGGTAGAGGTAATACCATCTATGAATTGCAGGGCTGCCTTTTGGACATAAAGAGCTACTCGTATCTTTTCCTGTATAGAGAGAGAGAGAGAGAGAGAGAGAGAGAGAGTGTTAGACTACAAAAGGTATTCAAGAATCATGTTCTGCTTCAGCATTGAGATGTGTTTGGCATGGCGGGAAATTCTCATTTGAATTTGAAGAGAAGAAAGTACCCCCGGGATCCGTGGAATTAAAGATGTGAGTGCAATGCCTATAGCTTAGCAGTCATT
>JAYJMB010007348.1:0-10288 GCA_036873735.1 Pouteria campechiana
CACCTACATCATAGGGGAAAAACAAAGAATGAGACGTGAAAAAATGAAATGGTTGTTCGTGCATTACAAAAACCACACCACAAAATTTATTGGAAGAGAGAGGTAAAACCATTGCTTGCCATTTCAAAATTTTTGGTCAAAATTTTGCCGAAAGTTTCATTTTTGACCATTGAGGAAATGTAGGAATTTACTCTTTTATGAGAAATTTTTAAAATTTTGGAAAAAATTTCCCTCAAAATAATTTATATCATAATTTTTAAATTTTTTTTAGGCATACATGAAACTAACAAGCCTTCAAGGGTTTCTTTTTTATGGTGAAATATAGTGATAACATATTTCATATGATATGCGTATGTTTAACAACTTTTTATGATCTAAATATCCCATTTAATAATATTCCATTCTAAATATCTATTTGATTTACTTCTGCATCATTAGTGTATTTTTTTATATCATATATATTGACATTTAAAGTTATATTTTTTAAAAAATATGAATTCAAATTTATCATGATTTATTATGAAGTTTTATGGAAGATTTTCTATTTTTTCTGTATTTTTTTAATTTTTTAATATTTTAGCGAAATAGTTCGGCAAAATTATCAATAATTTCTCCAAAATTAGAGAAATTTTCTCCTTTTCAGCTTAGAAAAATTTTCCTTTTCAACAAAATTGCAAACATTGGTTAAAACAATCAAATATATGAATCCAAGAGGGAGAAAACAAACAATTCGTAGTCTGTGAGTTTATCATGGAATGATGCACAACTGAAACAGGGATGGATGCAGGTCCGATACTCGTTCTTCTTTTAAAGGCACCACATAGGCAAGGGTCTAACACAACCTGAAATCTGCATTCTCTGAAATACAAGGACTAACTTTCTGGAATAATCACAGGAAGGGTGATTCTAATTCATCTTTTGCCATAGGTACAAATATGCTGCCACAAAAATTTCAAGTGCATAGACAAAGTGATGCAATTGAATGCGTTCAGGTGCAGAATATGCACATGTCACAATGGAGTTCAAATCCAAGGTCATTGACCTTCCTGCTCTGCTCCCTGTTTCTGTGGAGGTGGCGGCAAGACTTCAACCACCAAGTTCACCAACTCTTCCAGTTTATCATCATCCAGGCGCTCTTCGCACTCCTCTATAATCTGCAAATCTCAGATGAATGGAAAGAGAACAATGATATACGGCTGTTTATTACTTATTTTGTGTAGTCTGCAGATGTCTGAAGCATGGAAAGAGAACAATAATATGTGTAGTTCGTTAAATTGTTTCCGTGTAACAAGAGTTGCAAAACAATGCTTGAGAACAACAGTGTTGCCAGCATAACATCCGCAACAAGAGTTGCAAAACAATGCTTGAGAATGTCTGAAGCATGGAAAGAGAACAATGATATATAAGGTTCTTTAAATTTTTTCCATGTGGGAAAGGAAACGGATAGGAAAAGAAAATGTATGGTGATATCAGTCATAAAGAGAATAAAATTAAAATAGATTAGAGGTAATATTAAAAATGCAGGTAATGACGAAAAAGTCGAGTTGGGATTAAAATTTCTTCTACAATTTGGATTGAAATTCAAGTTGCTTATAATTTTCACTTAATTTTTTATAAATTAATAATTTATTTGAAATACATTATCAAGAATAAAAGTCTAAATTAATTAAGGATCTAAAAACAAGTGATATCTGTTCGATTAAGATTGCTTTTTAATTAAAAGCTCTTAAATGTAAGTACTTAACAAACATAGTTATTCAACAAATTAGACAACATGTTTGAGGCTCAAGCACATTCTTTGGAATGCAGTGAACCAAAGTTTTACAACTTAAGCCTTCGCTCAGCCTAATCTTGGTTTCATTGTTGAATCATGCTTGTTACAGATTAGTTTAAAGTCCAACTTAAAATTCAAACTTAGTTTATTAGATTTACTTTGAGCTTGAGTTCAAGTTGTGTGAAGATAAACTTAATTAAGAATTATTTAATATACTATTATAGCATACATAATAATACTATTAAAAACTCATACATGCTTTATAAATTCAGGTAAGGTTCAACTGTAGCTGGGTTCCACTGAACCCTAACCTAAATTGGATCAGGTTCAACCTAATTTAAAAACACAAACCCCAACCCTCAAATTTTTAGGGTCGTATTGCCATCAATGAACATAGCTTAAAGAGACGAAAGTCTTCCTAAGCCCCAAAGGCATTTTTGCTTTGCTGTCTAGAATCAATACAGCAAATATGAGATCCTAAGCCAGAAAATAGGCTGAAAATTATTGCCAACAGCAACATCATTGTCTAAACCCAAACAAGTACAGACTGCAAATTGCATTGTCTTCCCTGACAGTTAAAAATAAAAGTAAAAACATAATGCATCCAAAAGAAAATTACCGGGAAGATTTCAGCGGTGGTTGATGGCCTAATATTGATAATATTAAGCTTTTCAGCTTTTGCAAGATTATACTGCTCGGATCTTTCCAAGAACTCTTTGATGATTTCCCTGGTTTGCTTGCATGCAGCACTTTTCACGAGATAATCGAAAACCTGCCCAAAAATTAAAGTCAAGAAAGTAAAAAATCAAGAATATTAGGGTTGTAGGTGTGATCTCATGGTTCTCTGATAACTGATAAAATGAGGATATCAAAGTACTTGTATAGCATTCGAGATTGAGCATAGCAGAATGTACACAAGATTCAGAAAACAATTCAATGGTTCCACCTATATTAGCCATGGACCAAAAATCAGACTGGTCAATCTAGCCGCTTCTTAAGAGAATACAACCACCATTACATAAGGGCATGGATACCATGCATTGTAGGGATCAACAATAATGAATCCAAATCTGGTATAAGTTTACAATGTCCCTACAAAATGTACTTGCTAATCTTCACTCCTCAAACAACATGATAGCAAAATGGCACCTTGCATTCAGATGGAGAAACTGCATCAAGTGCTGCCAAAGGATCACTTGTTGCCCCCCTAGATCGTAACAGGTCAAGGACTTCAAAATTTGTAAGCACCCCTTCTTTGGCGTTTTTTCTGCGTAGATTGAAATTAAAATAATCACCAATTCATCATACAGAAAAAATTACTAATTAACAGTGAATCATAGAGGATTTCTAGCGCAAATCCACTTCCACATGCAAGATAGCCAGGACAGTGCCTATGGCACTGAAGTACATTAAATCCCTACTGATATGAGACATTGCACAGCCAATTACACTTATTAGAGAAGCTAAGCCAATTACACTTATTAGAGAAGCTAAACATGCACATTAATTGTAAATTCCATGGAAGGTTTCTTAAACCATTCACCCTTTGCACATGAGTATTATTAAGATGATGAGTGAATAAGCCTGCTTTTGCAAATGGTCTTTCTAATGGTTGCTATTATCTGAAAAATAGTGATATGTCAAAAAGAACAACCAAGGTGGCACCTATGTTGCATGTAGACAGAATTTAGACCTCTTGTCTCTTAAAGGATATGCAAGCTTTGGGCTCACACTCAACAATTCACCAAACAGGTCAAGAAAGATAAATAAAAAACATGACCAAGAGGACAATTTTGCTAGGCGAATCAGCAACGCAAGCACATGGGATACAGCAATGTGTGAGAGGAATCCAACATCATCAAATGAATCAGTTGCCATGACTTGGGCCACCAATACCAAAACAATGGAAAATAGAAGGATGACCTCAGAGATCTCAATAAACCTAAGCCTGTGGCCAACCAGATGAGATGAATGAAATGATCCAATCACCTTGTTCCCCAGGCCATCAACATAACAGAATCCACATAGAATTTAAATTTGATCCATAGCCAGGAAGGAAGATTCTGTGGATATATAACGAGAATGAGTGTAAAAAATTGAAGGGGACACAGGGAGCAATATTGCTCTTTTGAATGTCAAAAAAGGTTAAAAGTGTCTAATAAATTGATAACCCTAATCATCATAGTATCTGATGCACTTTTAATATCCCAAGACTACAGCTTTATTCAGTAATGTAACCAGAACCATTGTGTATATATCTAAAAGGTGGGGCATAAGGAAATACAGGTACACGAGAGTCAGATTAAAAGGGATTAGAAGGTCCTGTTTTGAATATTTTGTAAATGAATTGCAAGTGCATTGGTCTTTTAGGCAAGCAATGTGTACTGCCTATTTCTTGAGCAGAGCAACCTTCACAAAATGCATAAAATATAGGACCCTGTTTCGCATTTCTTCCAAAGTGGCATCCAAAATTGCGCAGGTCATTCTTCAATGTAATTGCTACTTGGATTGAAATACACTATTGCGCAGACAAATCTTGCAACACTATTGCTCTATAGTACACCATTTCTATAATTAAATCATGGTTCCCAGTCTGTCTTCCCATCTCTTGCTGATGCCCTTTTGTGCCTTCTCTTTCTCCAGTCTTAGAGAATTTTGCTAGAGTCAATTCTACCCTAGCCCATTCAATGCTTGGCCTCCACAACAAATGTCCAAACCATCTAAGTGAATATCGCCCACAATCCTCAGAAGTCTATCTACCACTAACTTCATTTATCATCTGAAACCACCTTTTGTGACGCTCCAATCTCAATTTTATCACCAATTATTTACACGTATCATCAATTAATGACAGGGACATCATTTGAATTAAAAATTGGTCACCCAATTACCGAGTCTAAATTTTGGTAAAGTTTCCCCTATAATTAGGACATATGGTAACCTACTAAACCATGTTTTCAAAATCATGGTTAATAGTGTGATCTGTATACCTGTTTGATCTCAAATGTACTGATTTATTACAACCATTCACACTCCATGATCTAATTATAAGCATTCAGCTTTATATTAGGTACAAATATTAAATGGTTTGTATTTTTACAACCCATCACTACTATAGTTCTATTATTTTCCTGTACTTAACTCCCCTTTCTCTTTTTGGTTCCCTGGTGTCCTGTGGAGTCCTTCTTCCTACTTTATTATTAAAACAAAATGGGTATGAGCTTTACAGCTCAGTAAGTAAATAAGTTATATTTAAATTCATTTAAAATCTTTTAGTCCAGAATTCAAGCACTATGTGATCATTTCTACTTTATAAATTTTAAGACATTCATATCCATGCTGTCATATACATAATGAACTCATATATGTCATACGCATTTATGAATACAAGACTCTGACTAGACATTGTCATATATAATCTATCTTTCATGTAGCCGTGCTACATACTCAATTTTTCATGTAGTCCCAGGCTCAATGATCACACCAGCACTAACCCACTTTGACTATCCACTCTTCACAACAAGCCCAACTCATGCAACTTATCAATTATAATGAAATCATCCAAACATGATATATATATATACACACACACTTTGATCTTACAAAATTCATCAAAAGATATGTATGAATTGTATTCCAATTTAAAACATCCAACACTGCATTATACAAGAACATTTTACAATCAAAATCATTGAAATATTACATATAAAAAAACATGCAGTTTGAATAAAATGATGTTTTTGCAAATAATTTGGGTAAGAGTTTACTTACAGTTTCTACCATTTTTCTCTCCTATGAGAGTTGTTATGTTTCTCAATGATTCTTATAACTGGAATTGTATTTCCTTTCTCTCCTATTGTACCAAGAATATTAAAATACAACAACAATAAGGTTTCTTCACTTATATACACATATATACATTCTGCTTATTTTGTTATTTTCCATCTTTAGGCTCATAGCCTTCTATTTCACCTTTACTTCCTATTTGTATTTTCCATCATACATTTACTAGTGCAAGTTTAGCTCTAACCTAGTTGGTTCTGTCCTAATTTATTTAACACGCATTCCTTCTATTTTAATTATTAGGCTATTAGGTTGGAGAGCCAGTGTTTCCAACACCTCCATCACTATTTAATCACCATATTTTACCAAATTTACCTATTTAAACATCTTAGAAGCATATTTTAATCATATTAAGCTCATTTTCATTAAGTTTATATGGGAAATGCCTTACTTCATAGGCTGTTCATACAACCAACCATAAATCAACTAAATTTTTCTCAATTTAGCTAGCTAGAATTTACCATACTTATGTTATTATATTGGCAATTGAAAAGCTAGTATTTCTAGCACTCCCCCTTCCCTATTCATGTGGGCAGCCTTACATGAAGGGATGTAACATCCATTCCATTTCACAATTCAAGTGAACAACCCCTACTCAAGGGATTTAACATCCATTTCTATACCTTAGAATTCTGTCAATATGAATTTCAACTTTACCTTGCAAGCAACCAGCTCTAGTTTCACTGTTTATGGTTGCAATTTTAAGCTAAAAGCTTCCATTTTCATAAACCATCAAATTCCCAACAAAACCTCTATCCTTTCTCATTCATTCTATAATAGGTATTTTGATTACAATAGGGTAATAGAATCTTCAGGGAGGAAAATAAAATTATAACTATCAAAGATTAATTTCAGAGAGCAGAAAATGAATACCCATTCACGTGCTCAATAGCTTCCATTAGCTTAAAATTAACAATTTCAAACAAAATCCCTAAAATTGTTGAAATTTAAAAAAATAGAAAAGAGGAAAACAAATTATATTTACTTGTGCAAAAAATGAACTTCTATGAGGCATAATTTTCCTTTTTTCCCTTTTCTACTTCTCTGGTGACAGTAGTGGCTCGTCCCTTATTTTCGGTGAGCACGGCAGCAGGGGATGAGTTTTTCACTCCCTAATCTCCTTCTATCTGTTCCTTTTTCCTTCCCTTTTCTCTTTCTCTCTCTCTATTCCCCCCATTTTTCTCGTTATCCCTTCTCTTCTCCAATGATGGCAGTGGCAACGATGAGCAATTGAGGCAAAATCTTTGTTTTTCTGATAACTTGGATACACGACAGCAATAGAAACCCAACTTTTCTCTGTTTTCGGTAGCAAAAATGTTTCCCCTCTTCTCTCCTTTTTTTCTCCTTCTCAGGTTTCGAGTAGTAGCACCAACTCTTTCCCTTTTTTTTAAAAAAATGACAGCAATTCAAGTGGTATGGTGGAGACGAGAGGGGAAGCTATGGTTAGACGTAGCTTTCCAAACCCAGAAGGCGTTTCACATGGAATGAGACATTCCACATTCTTTTCCCTCTTATAATAAGTTTCATCCTCCAAACTTGTTAAACGTTTAAATAAAAAGATAAAGGTATTTTCTTCTAATATCTTCTATAAGTTTCCACATAGCATATACTTCTAAATGGTTGCTCAATTATACATTGACATATTTAATTACTTTTGAGTAAAGATATACTTAAGACTTTTATAGTCAGTGTAGACTCCACATTGTTCCCCATAGACGTAGTGTCACCAAATTTTCAGTGCGAATGCTACTGTTGTCAGTTCTAGATCATTAGTAGGATAGTTTCTTTCCTAGGTTTTAACTGTCGGGAGGCATAAGTAATCACCTTCCCATTTTGCATCAGCACACAACCTAGACCCTTATGCAACACATCGCTATAAATAATATATCTGCAAACACTCATTGGGGTAACCAACACAGGTACTTCAATTAGCTTTTTCTTTAATTCTTGGAAACTGGTCTCACATTCATTAGTCTAGAGAAATTTCATTCCTTTTCGTGCTTTTTCTACGAGCTTTGAATAGTCGTTGAGCTTATTGGATACCATTTGCCTCATTAATAATAGCTTAAATCCCCACCAAAATTTGCGAGCCTTAAACATAGGATTAGCCAAATTCTATGGAGCATATCTAGATAATTCTTTAAATTTGATAGCATACTCAGTTACAAACATTTTCTCTTGATAAAGATGTCCAAATTCCATGAGCCTTTGCATCTTAACTATTTCAAGAAGATATTACTCATTAAATCACTCTAGGAATTCTTCTCATTTCATTTGTTTCAAAGTGAACATTTGTACTGTTTCCCACCATCTACTAGCTTCTTCTTTCCATATATAAGAGACAAATTTAACCTTTTGTTGATCATCGCATTCTATCATCTCAAATATAACTTCAATTTCTTTAATCCATTCCTCTGCATTAGTAACATTAGGCCCTCCACGAAACATTGGAGGCCGAGCTCAAGGAAATCACTTAGAGCTCTCCTCTTTTCTGCTTCCAACCTTTGTTGACTTGGTCTAATCCCCCTGTTCATTAAATCCATGAAAGCTGCTGGAGGCACCGGTTAGAACACTGGATCGTAAGAAACAATATCTTCGAACAAAAGTAATTAAATATGTCAAGGTACAATAAAGCAACCTTTCGGAAGTAAATGCTATGTGAAAACTTGAAGAAGATACTAAAAAAATACATCATCTTTTTATTTAAAAGTATAACAAGTTTCGAAGATGAAACTTATTATAAGAGGAGGAGGAATATAAAACCCACATGTCTGCCGCATTCCATGCAAAGCACCATCTAGGTTTGGAAAGATACACCTGACCAGAGCTTCCCCTCTCATCTCCACCATGCCACCGGAATTGCTACCATTAAAAAAAAAAAAAAGCAGCAAAGTTGGTACAAAGATTCTACCTCAATCACTCCTCGTCGCCGTGGTCATCATCAAAAAAGAGAAGAGGCAACAAGAAAATGGGGGCAAATAGATAGGGAAAGAAAAGAGAAGGAAAAAAGGAAGAAATAGAGGGAGATTCGAGAGGATAAAACTTATCCTCTGCCGCTATGCTTGCCAGAAACAAGGGAGGAGCCACTGCTGTTGTCGAGGAAGAAGAAGAAAAGGGGAAAAGGGAGAATCACACCCATAAAAGTTCATTTTTCGCACAGGTAAATATAATTCATTTCGCTCTTTTCAATATCTTTAAATTTCAGCAATTTTAGGGAAATGAATTTTAAGGATTTTGTTTGAAATCGTTAATTTCAAGCTAATGGAAGTTGTTGAGTACGTGAATGGGTATTCGTTTTCTGCTCTCTAAAATTAATCTTTGATACTTATAATTTTAGTTTCCTCCCTAAATATTCTATTACCCCATTGTAATCAAAATACCCATTAGAGAATGAATGAGAAAGGATAGAGGTTTTGTTGGGAATTGATGGTTTATGAAAATGGAAGCTCGTAACTTAAAATTGCAACCGTAAATAGTGGAAATAGAGTTGGTTGCTTGCAAGAGTAAAGCTGAAATTCATATTGATTGAATTCTAAGGTATAGAAATGGATGTTACATCCCTTAATCAGGGGTTGTTCACTTGAATTGTGAAATGGAATGAATGTTACATCCCTTCATATAAAGCCGCCCACATGAATAGGGAAGAGGGAGTGCTAGAAACAGTAGCTTTTCAATTGCCAATATAATAACTAAAGTATGGTAAATTCTAGCTAGCTAAATTGAGAAAAATCTAGTTGATTAATGGTTGGTTGTATGAACAATCTATGAAGTAAGGCATTTCCCATATAAACTTGATGAAATGAGCTTAATACGATTAAAATATTAAAAACACTAGCTCTCCAATCTCATAGCCTAATAATCAGAATAGAAGGAATGTGTGTTAAATAAATTAGAACAAAGAACCAATTAGGTTAGAGCTAAACTTGCACCAGTAAATGTATGATGAAAAATACAAATAGGAAATAAAGGTGAAATAAAAGGCTATGAGCCTAAAGATGGAAAATAACAAAATAAGGAGAATGTATATTTATGTATAAAAGTGAAAAACTTTTTCATTGTTGTATTTTAATATTTATGGTAAAACAGGAGACAGAGAAAACACAGTTCCAATTACAAGGCATTGTTGGAAAACATAATAGCTCTCACACGAGAAAAAAAATGGTAGAAACTGTAAGTAAACTCTTACCCAAATTATTTACAAAAGCATCATTTCATTCATATTGCCTGTTTTCTTATATGTGATATTTCAATAATTTTGATTATGAAATGTTCTTATACAATGCGGTGTTGGATGCTTTAAATTGAAATACAATTCGTACATATCTTTTGATGAATTTTGTAAGATCAAAGTATATATAGGGGCCATATTCAGTGTTGTGGACAGCACCCAATATTTTCGGTGCTGCCCCAATCTTAGTCGTTCGCCAGCGCAGGATGAAAGACGACCATCCATCGTCTACTCTGCGTGTACAACGCTGGAAGACTGAAGAGAGGGAGAAACGCAAGTAATGAGAAAATCCAACTATCCCCAAATCACACGGCGCGTTCCAAATCCTCTCCCTCTCTTCGCGATCTAATTTTCAGTCTTGCCCTAGCCAAATCCTCCCATCCTAAATCGCCCAAAGTTTTCTTCCTAGCCCAACTCTTCTCCACTACACCCATCAGTAGCGG
>JAYJMB010007349.1:0-10282 GCA_036873735.1 Pouteria campechiana
ATAGTAAATTACTATTCATGTACACTGTTCACAATTACTATTCACAATGTACAAATTTTATTTTTCATTTTTCGTCCATAAACATATATATACCATATTTCTTGAATCTGAACTATAGTATTCATTCTACATCTTGAGAGGATCATTTCAAAATATGTGAGTAATATTTAAATCTTTCTACTATATAAAGATCTGATGGTATTTCTTTTTTAACTGATAGAAAATTTCATCAATTAAACCATGATTCTACATCTAAATGCTCTCAAATTCTCACGATAGCATAATACATTTAAAATATAATTTTTTAATAGATTGAATTTATAGAAAAATTTGACATAGCCTACTTACCTTGGTTTCTTCTTTCCCTTCACTGCCTCTCCTCTCTCCCTACTTCTCTCCCTCTCACTTTCTCTCTTCTCTCCCTGCTCTCTCTCTCTCTCTCTCTCCCCCTCTTTCTCTTTCTCCCTTCTCTCTCGCCGCCCCTCTCTCTTTCTTATAAGCGGAAACCATCTGCCAACGACTGCATTGAATGTGGCTACCAACCACTTGCATTCAATACAGGGTATCACAGAGAATTCAAGGGTTAAGCTACACCCTCAGCAGTAGTCCACAAGCGAATTGGCGGCTTCCAATTTCCATGCCAAAATATAGCAAGTGAACCGATATATGAAAAAAACTAGGGGCTTCTCACTTGAGGATCGGATGCGGAGTCATTATCACTAGTATACATCAAGTTAAATCTTCCAAGATAGCATGCCTCAACATCATGATTTAGATCACTTGGGTCATTTGACAAAGAGGTTTTTCCAAATCGTTGCCCATATTTTGTTGACAATCTTGTTTTGGTGCCTAACCTTTCGGATTTTCCAAATTAGTGTTGAAGCTTTACATCTCATCTTTAAATCCATGTCCGACACCACCGGAGGTGCCAGACGATCGAATTCAAAATTCAATGACTAAAACACCCCCAAAGGAGATATACGGGTACCTGGCTTCACTTTCATGATGCTTTAAATCTGCTTTCTTCCCACACCTCCCCAATAGCAGCCATTTACCAGCATTCTTCCTGCACCTTACCCATGGCACCTCCTCGGCAATGATGACATTGTATGGAAAAAATCCTTCAAAAAGATCCCTTTCAAATATTGTTGCAGTTTATGCATTCCAAAAACTTCTAAAAATTCAGCAACATATGCAAAGAACCTTGCTTCCAAAAATAACTCGGGTGATTGTAATTACTGATTATTGTGAACCTCCATTGCTAAAAATATATCGTTGATGATAGTTTGGATAGCAACATCTGACTTATAAAAAAATAACTAAGTTTGATTTCAAATTTTATTTCTTGTTGTGGATACACTAAAGATCAAGAAGAAATTTGAATTCCTACTTTAGAGGTGAATAAGTGAGCTTAAGAGTGAATAAGCGTTGCTTCGGAGTTCTCTAAAGTGACCTTCGGAGTTCTTTATTTTACTTTGGAGTTCTCTGAAGTGAACTTTAGAGTTCTTTATTCTCCTTTAGAGAACTTTGAAGTGAATATTGAAGTTCTTCATTCTGCTTTGGAGAACTTTCAAGTGAACTTCAGAGTTCTTTATTCTGCTTTATTTTCCAGAGTAGTTTTAGTAAAATTATCATAACTTTCTCATATGAACTCCAAATTGAGTGATTTTTATTGAGTTGGATAAATAATTTTAAGATATACAACTTCAATGTTAATCACTTTTCCTAATTCTGCTTGTATTTTAAGTCGTGGTCCCTTAAAGTACTGCCTTTTGTTTTCATCCAAAATTGATGTTTCGGAGATCTTTGGAGAGAGTTAAACTGTTTTAGATGCAACTACTCATATGAACTCAAAATTGCACCATTCTTTTTGCATTAGATAGATAATTTCAGGGACTACAACTTTTATGTTGGTCACCTTGTCTGAATAAATAAATCTTAAGTAGAATAAAGAACTTTCTGAATAAATAACTCTTAAGTAGAATAAAAAACTTCAAAGTTCTTCGAAGCAAAATAAAGAACTTTGAAGTTCAATTCATATTTCTCTGAAGCATATTAAAGAACTCCGAAGTTCATTTCAAAGTTCTCCGAAGCAGAATAAAGAACTCCAAAGTTCACTTCAAAGAACTCTGAATCAGAATAAAGAACTCCAAAGGTCACTTCAGAGAACTCTGAAGCAACGCTTATTCACTTTGAAGTTCACTTATTCACTCCAAAGTAAGCTTCAGAGAACTTTGAAGCAGGAATTCAAATTTTTGCTCAATCTTCAGTGCATCCACAACATGAAACAAAGTTTAAAATCAAACTTAGTTGTTTTTTCATATGTCAAATGTTGTTGTCCAAACTATGATCAACAATATATTTTTAGCAATGGAGTTCCACAATGATCAACAATTGTAATCATCTGAGTTATTTTTTGGAAGCAAAGTTCTTTGCATACATTGCCTGGAGAAATAAAACTACTATTGGTTATGGAACTTGAAAGAAATTTCGTATCTTGTTCTTCAGTGTGCCTTGTGGGCAATGGCATGGGAGGGGTAATCAATGTCATTTAGATCTTTATTTTGAAGCGTAGACAATGTGCTTGTGACACTTTCCAAAATACGCTGTGAGAATTCCGAAGCTTGTTTTGCGCTTTCTCCTACACTTTCCAATTATTTCCGAAGCTTCTCTGTAACATCTTTAAAGCTTCTCAATTTACTCCAAAGTGAGCTGCGATCACTTTGAAGATGTGTTGTAACATTTTCGAAGTACTTCAATTTTCTCTAAAACATATTGTAGAGTTTTCCAGACTTGTCCGAAGATTCATTGTTTATTCCAAAATATACTTGTAACTGCTCCGAAATGTTTAATTTTACTCTAAAGTTTGCTATGAAGACTCCAACACTTTATTTTAAATATCTCTGAACCATACCATGATAGTTTTCGAAGCTTTGGCCATTTTACTTTGAAGATAGTTGTTGTGATTTCGAAGCAGTGCATTTTTCTCTGAAGCACGTTAAAAATACTCCGAAGTTGGTCTGTTCGCTTCCGAAGCATGTTTTCAAGACTCCAAAAATTCTATTTTTCTTGAATTAAATTTATATATAATTTTATAAAGAGCATTTTTTTATGTCTTCCTTTTGTTGTCATAAATTTTATTCTCAAGTTGAGTATGATTTAATATTTCTGCAACATACTTGATAATAGATTGGTAGTACCTTAATGTTTTACTCATGCTTTTGCTCATCATCAAAATATACTTGGTTAAGAATAATGAATGTTCATCATCAAAATCAAGCTAGATAACATGGTTTATCAATAGCATCAACAGAAACCAGTTTCTTGATAAACTCTGATCCAATTACAACTAATAAGACGAGCTTGGAAGTGTTTGTATAAAGAAGAAAAGAAAAGAAAAGAAAAAGTTGTATGGAAGTAGCTTCATGAAAAGAAAAAGCATTTGAGTAAATGAGAATAACTAATTGTAGATAATGTAAATTTAAAGAGTACAATATGATAGCCTAATCATAAAATAAAAGACACACAGTTACATAGATTGACTTAACAAACTAGGATGCTCATGCCTTGGTAAACAATTGACTAGAGAGGTTATTCAAAATATAAAGAATACATTACACAAAGGCAAATAATTCTGAAGCTGGCTTTGAACAGCCATCAACCTTGAAAGGTTGAGCTGGAGAGTCTCTAGCAGCCCCTCATTGGTGATCCCTTCTATAAAACAGAAGTCAACTTCAATAAGCCGAGCCTCACTAGTACATCAACCCTTCCTGCATTCCGATAGTTGAGAACCTATTTTCACACAAGAATAGAGTAGAATATTTCAAGTATATAGTTACATTTCTAAAAGTTCCAAGTTTAAAGTAATAAACTAGAGCTTACATAATACATACTTTAAAATAAAAGACACAAAGTTACATGGATAAACTGAGCAGACTAACACTCAAGCTAGTTGTTACTTTCATAACATTTCTCATTGCATGGAATCCAGCTTGAAGGAATTAAGGAAATGCTCTCTGGGGGTATGCAAGTTGGATTCCACACTGGAATCTAGCTGAGAGAAGTTTTAGAATAGCTCATTACAACACAATCAAAGCTCAACGATGGAGAGAAGCAAGGGGCTTACCTTTGCTCAACGATGAAGATGTCATCACTGCAGAGGATATGTCAAGAGAAAGGTGTGGGAAAGGAGTTAGATGCTGTTGCCGCAGAGGTGCAGGAAGGGAATCAGACGCTTTTGCTAGTGATGTACAAAAAGGGAGTCAGATCGCTATTGCCGAGAATGTGCGGGAAGGGAATCGGTTCATTGGGAGGAATTAGGTTAGGTTGAAATGGAGGTGGGATGTATATCTCTTGGTCTCGAGGGTATTTTTATCCCCAAAAATTTAAATTCAGGAATCCGGTAACCTTCGGCAATGTCGAGTGGAGCGAGGCACCAATTTAGAAATGAGTGTTTTCTTAAGCACCGATTTGGGAAAAATGAAAGCTTGGGCACAAAAATGGGATTGTCAGCATTCCTTAGGCACTATTTTGGAAAAAAAACTCTTAGACAAATGGTCATTGGTGGGATCAAAGTGGTCCCAAGTTAACTGTTGAGGCTAAAGTCAGTTTTCTTGAGCCACCATTGTTTGGTCATCATGACTAGGATCATCATTATGATGACTTTTTAATGCAAGTGGGCATGAGCAACAGGGAAGTTTGAATTGGAAAAATCCTAATGCATCTTCATGCATGGATGATTGTGACAAAGATAATGGAGTATTTAATCGACCATTCGACAATGTTTATAGAAGGCCATTAAAAATTTCTTCCAATATAGAGGTGCCTTAATCAGAAGATTATCCATAGCATCAATGGGTGGATACTCTGTTGTGATCTATTGCAAATGTTTGTGTTTTATTTGCCACATAGGGCCATGTCTTTCAATGATGGGAGTTATTGGTGTTGATGCAACAATAGTATAGGTGTTCTAATAAGAACATTTAAGATAAGTAGCTTGACACAAATTGATTGATCCATAGACCCACAATCTCTGACATGCCTCAAAATTCTCCTTTCAAAGTAATTTTTAACTTTGACAGTTGAAGCCGAAAGTGGTGGATAGTTGACAAGTTGAAGTTATAAGAGGGAGGTCATATTGGATGAATTGGTTGGCTGTCTAAGCATGGGTCCCACTTTCATAGATTGCATATGCTCAAATAAACTGCACTTTTTGAAGCATCAGTGCACACTCATTGGCAATACAAAATATGGAATTCTTTTGTACACAATTGTCATTATAGAGACATTGTATGTCTTTCACCTTTTAGATGTGAATGTGGTTGCTGATGTGTGATAGCCAAACATGGTCACTCAGTCCCCCATTAAATAAAAAAATATTACTTATGATAAAAAAAAGAAAAAAAAGAAGGATATGTTTCTGCTGTTAGTTGGAAAGCCAACAATGTTTTAAATTTTAATATTATGCCTCAAGCTCATTCAAGATGGAAGATGTAAGATAGTGGACGTCCATCAATTTTTCTCAGAAAATACATCTAATACTTAAAATATAAATTTTGAGGTTGATATAAAAATCATCATTTATATGCATATTTCTGGAACACACGAGCTAGTTGGAGTCTTATTTTTGGAATATGCAGGTTGACTTTGAGTGAGAGTTGGAAACTCATGCCAAGCCCGTTTAGAAGCCAACCATCATGCGCATATACGCATAAAATCACTTCCCTATATATATATATATCTGTCTCTGTGTGTGTATATACATATGTATATATATGGAAAATGATCCAGTGTAGTCACCTACACTGAAATATTTAGTGTAGGCTGCCTTTTTACTGTGCGATGCGGCGGGCGTCATCCAGGCCCTTCGTGGGCGCTGCGAGTGAGGGAGGGAGCAAGAGTGCACCGTTTGACTCCGTCTCCCAGAAATACAAAACTAGCGATAAAAGGGGCGCAATGTGACTGCTTCCAATCTCCCATCATCAAATATTTTAAAAATTTCAGTATGAAAAAACTCTAAACCCAAACCTCTTTACCGCCTTCTCGAACATTGTGTAATCACAATAGATGTATAAAAATAATTGTCTAAAATCGCATTTCAAAGTAAAATATTACAGAGAGCTCAAGTTGAAGACTATTGTCTTAAAAGATTATATTACAGAGAAGTACTTCAATGTCTACATAAGTCACACTATGGCAAATATAAGCACTATAAGACTTAAAATTTCTAGTTTTCTCTTACATGCCTTGACCTTTGTCTCTAATGCCCTGCAATTAGCTGCAAATCGCAACAACTTCTCTCTGGTGTGTTGCACTTCTTAAACTTTTGATCTTAGCTATCGGTTCTCTTCGTGCATAGCATGCAACTTACTATTCAACCTTTTAATCTCATGCGTTTGATCTCTTCTAAACTAATGCTCTCTGTCAGACAGAGAGAGATCCTCCTATCGAAAGAAGGAACATTTGTTGGGACCATTCTATAATGAGATAATTAAACAATTATCAATTACATTAGCATATTTATACAAGATGCTAAAGAGAAGTATAAAAGAGACTCGCAAGTTATGAGAAGTATAAAAGAGACTCACGAAATAATTCTCACAACTGAGAATTTGCCTCCCTGGGTTTTTATCCGTATAAGAAGTCAAGATATGTGTTTTATAACTGTATTTAGAAGAAACTCTTGCAGAATATGGAGAACTCATACCCTCGGATGAAGAAGTCATTCAAAACATTCTATAACAGTTAATGATGATCCTATTAGTTAGTCATCAACATAATAGCCCACACGTATATATGAAACTTTAATATAATAAAAGATAAGCATCAAGTACCTTTCTAATAAAGATTACCATGGGATGAATTGGGCATAAGATTAGAGGATCTCATCGATGAATAATTTCTCCTATCGTGCCCAACCATAGTTTTCTTGCAACCGCGACATAGCCTACCAGCCCCAATTCTCCCAGCCACCTCAATTATTGACTTGAATATCTTACTAATACAGCCTTTTGTTTTCATGCTATGTGGATTAAATATTGCATTTGGTTGGAAGTTGTGGCTATGTACCCATCAATTAGGCATTAGCTAGTAAGGTTGCTATATCATCACTTGAGGGCAATACTAAATTAGGCTGATGTACAACCCCCACACTTTCATTATTTAAAATTAGCACAACTCCCTTTAGCATCATCACGTATATCTGAGATATATTCTCTCTTATATTCTTCTATTAATTCTTTTATTCTTCAGAGGTCCCATCACGAAAAATTTTACCACATTCTTGCATCAAGTTGTGGTGTCGTATAATCTTTAAATTTTTAACACTTGATGTTGTGACACATTGTTAGTGTATGATCCTTTCCTTAGGTTTTTGAGTCCACCTCCTCAATATTAGTTTTTTAGGCATGTTGAAGATCCCTCGTACACGACATACTGCAAAGATATGTGTACAAATTATCCCTAAAACTTTTACTTTTTACATGAACATGTGGTCACTCTACTTTCATTATCCCATTCAACTCTTCTAACTCTTTTAGGATCTATGAACAACATAATGATTTATATGGCCATTTGACATATCAATTTATGTAAAATAATACTAGCATTGATCAACTTCTTTTTGAAATTCTAAAAAAACTCCTTTGCATACACTTTTGCCATGTCACACTTAATAGTGTGCTGTGTTTTCATAACTGGTATGTCATATATTGTTTTACAATCAACATCTATTTCTGCCCAACACCTCCCTTTAGCAGTCTATTCATATGCACAAGTAAATTCTAACAATTTTGTGTTGCGATGCACATATTTATCAAATAATGAATTCATGTTCTCAGATCTCTCTGTAGTTGTCATGCCAACTAAAAAATGGCATCTAACATAAGCAGGCAGCCATGAATTTCTGATATTATATAGTTGTTGCAGCTATAAGAGATCACACAAGCTGCAAGCATCAATTATATCGGCCCATGCCTTTTCAAATTCATCTGATGTTTCACTTTTATATATGCAATTGGACCAAGACTTCTGAAAAGTTGAATTGCTATGGATCACAATACCCATCTTTTCATTAAATTTTTTATTCAGGTACCATATGCAAAAAACATGGTGGGTTTGATAGAATACATCTCTTACAGCCGCTGAGATAGCAACGCGTTAGTCAGTTGCTATTACTTTAGGAGCTACACCTCCCATCATACAAGCCATGCTTTGAATAACTATTTTAAATCAGCTATGGTCTCACCAAAAAGCAGTCCCACCCCAAGTAATATTGATTATTTATGATGGTTAACACTAACAAACAGTCCAAATGGCATATCGTATTCATTTGTCTTATATATAGTGTCAAAATGCACAATATCACCAAATGCCCCATAATCAATTTTGATTCTTTCTCCATCCACTTGTAAGTCAAAACTAAATTGATGATCTACTTTTGATTGACTATGAAAGTATTATAATAAGGCATCTGCCCTACCCACTAAACTTAGATTGACATCGCCTTCTGTAAGCATTTCTAAGGTCTAACTGTGAAAATCCCAAATTCTCCAACCCACCAGCCTCACAAGCCATGAAGTCTAATGCCTTTACTACACCAACCCCAACTTGATTCAATTCTTCTGCAATGTCTACTTGACAATCCGACACATTCTTATGTAATCGTAAACAATGAGATTTATTAGGTGATTATAGACCATGACTATCTCTCTCATTTACGTTCACAACATCTACATATAAATTCATGGACGTAAAATAACTTGTGTCAAAATAGATAATAACATTGCTCTTGAGTAAATGTGCTAATCACTACAAAACATGATACACAATGTAAAAATTTAGATGAACAATCATTTAGTTTGTAAAGTTTGATTTATTTTACTAATCACAAATCCATTTGTAATTGAAAACTACAATAATAAAATCAATGAAAAATAAAAGAAGAATTGATTAATTTAAATAAATTAAATCCAGTTGATATTTAATCAAACAGCTGCCGTGCGGTTCAAATATTTCCAATCGATAGAAGCTTGAACAACTATCTCACTTTAAGTAATAACAAAAAACACATGGGATTGTTGTGAATCTAATGCAACTTTTAAGAAAAATAACGACAGCAACGAAAATGAACGAGTAGAACGAATATAACTTACTTCAAAAACTTTTCCTTTGCTAGAGTAGCAGGTTTGATAGTTCCTTTGCGATTGTGGATGAGACTTAGAGGAATTGACCGATTTTCAAAGTCTGCTCCAGGTTAGGGAATTTGGGGGTAGTGGACTTGCCGAAGTAAACATGAAAAAATGATGTGGGAGATGTAGGAGCTGGTGTAGAATTAAGGAGATATATTGATTTCCAGTTGAGGAAGAGCGAAAGCAGAGCAGACAGGACGGGAGAGGGCAGAAAGATGACACAACTTGTGAGTGAGGGAGACTTGAAGCAATCCTTGTCGCGAACCCTCCATACTGCATTTTTCCTAATTACATGGGTTTTACTGCGTTTAGGATATAGAGTTCACAGTGGGACATGAAATCTAGGTTTTTGGACATGAGGCATAGTTTGGGACGTGGATTATGGAATGTTTTAGTGTGTTTTGGACATGGACATGGACTTCGGATATGAAATCTTAGTTTTCGAACATAGGACATAATTTGAGACATGGATTAAAATAAAGAGCGGTTAGATGTTTTAGCGTTGGATTTTAAATTTTTAATCCAGATCTAAAGTTAAAATTTAATATAAAGTTTAAATTAATAGAATTTACACTAAAAAAACTTTAATGAAATTAATGAGATTTACACTAAAAATAAATTATTGACATTTGGACTAAAAAAATTTAATATAAAGTTTCAATTAATGAAACGTATACTAAAAAAACTTTTAATAAAAATAGTGAAATTTACACTAAAAATAAATTAATAAAATTTAGACTAAAAAAATTTAGTATAAAGTTTATTAATTTGATTGCTGATGTTTAATTATTTTATTTCTCGAAAAATAATGAAGTCGGTTCAATAAAAATAAAATTTATTATTATAAATTTATTAATTAAGTACACAGTTTTTAATATAAAATTTTAGGGCGAGAAGACTTCTTTCAGAGGTGTAAGTGAGGGAAATAACCGACAGTCACCTTACAGCCCCTTTTGTATCACTCTCGCTTCCTCTCTCACTTGCAGCACCCACGAAGAGCTTAGAGAATGTCTGCCACATTGCACAGTAAAAAAGCAACCTAAACTGAATATTCTAGACAGGTAGATCATTTCTATACACACACACATATATAT
>JAYJMB010007350.1:0-10282 GCA_036873735.1 Pouteria campechiana
AACAGTCAGTCAAAGAATGATTTGTACATATGCTTGAAGATTCTATCCGGATGGCCGACTTGCAACCCAGTGGCTGACCAATATAAAGCCTGCCAAAATTTGTGGGTACGCCTCTGCTATGTCACCATCGCATCATCGATCAAATAGGAAACCCGGCTAGTGCAAGTGTATGCCACCATCCACATGCGACGCTTGCTGGGAGGTGATTCTCTAAAGTAACCTCACATGGAATATTCCTGTCTATCACATCGCCCAGGCCCAGCTGCGCACGTGGGGGATATCATCAATCAGGTCAGCGTAAAATAAATATATACGTATGTTTGGCATGGCATGTATTATTTGGTAGGCCAAAAATAGACGGTAATTAAGAAAATAAAATTAGCTAAGGAATGCTATATATATATACCTGTCCGTACTTATTCCATCCCCAGCAAAAAATGTTTCCATCATCTGCAAGGGTTCGTGTGCAAAATCGAACAGAGCGTTAGCAAATTCATTGAAACCATGCCTCCATCAGAGGCTGATGCCATTGCCTACTTACAACTGATGATGGTGGTATGGAAAGTCAGGGGTAAAATATTAAATTGTATGCAGTATTAACCATGCTCTGTATATGCATTTGCGTAGAACATTTGTACGAACGCTGATGAGACGCTATTCTGGATATCTGTTGGGCCAACAGACCATTTAAACATAACTTCTCAGAATTCAACACTCGGGCTAGGCCTTAAGGATCTTACCGTAGGCAGAGGGCGCAAGCTCACTCAGTGGTAAGATAATGAGTTTGTCCCAGATGATAGGATGGAATGACACAGCAGGATTCGTGGGATGACAAAAACATTTAGGGTTCCTGCTTTCTTCTCTCACGCAAAAACGCAGAATTTTATCTAAGACCCCAGTGGAAAGTTTTCGAGCCCATCTGCACAAAAACCGATCTGCTTTCCCAATTACATGACCCTATGATTGTTGTCATTTTGCTTCCTAGTAAATTCTCGAGTAATTTGGTTTTCTTTTCGTCTCTGTGGTTCTGGTTTGTTTTGGGTATAGAGGCTTCTTATAAGGCAAATGCAAGTTTAGACAAAGGCACTTCTATCGAGGCTCAAGAGTCCATCACGCCTATACACGAGAGAATAATCCCACTTTTAACATGACGTAAATAAATAAAAAGACGTAGGAGGAATACCTGTTAACATAGCACTGTGACGAGCTCCACAAGAAACTGTTTTAGCCCGCTTGTTTTCGAGACTAGGTGCATCTAGAAGCCTTGGTAGTGTCTGAAAATTTAAACGTGTCAAGAAAAGCTGCAGGATTCTGATACACTTTCAGATGACTAAAAGAGTTATTATGAAGTGCCCCTACACACTAATCTAGAGTGGAAGCACACAGAAAGTCATGCATCGATCTAAACTGCTATTTCCTGTAAAATGATCACAGGATCTTGCCCATATATTGTGCTGCCACTCCACAAGAGAGGGAAGGCAAAGAAATATCCTTATATATTGGCAAGAGATATTTTTCCGTCCTTCAAGTTATTCTCTCAATGACAAAGACTAATACTTGAGATTGATGGTACTGAAATATACCTCAGCTTGATCAGCACCAGTCCCCAACTGACCAAACTGATTTCCGCCAAATGCATACACGTCTCCATCATCAGAAATGCAAACCGTATGCCACAGCCCAGCTGCAATTCCTTTCATCTTAATCCCACAGAGTGATGAAACACAGGCAGGACTCAGCTCATCGTCTGTGCCTCCCTGCCCACACTGGAGGAAGAAGACACCAAGACAGGAAAAGGCTTCCTATCACAGTCCAAAATATCGTAACAGAAAACAAAGGAAAAATAAATAAACAAAATATCTCGTTTATAGCGTGCCTCATCTTGAACAATTTACTGTCCTTTTTCTTCATCTTTTCTACAATCCTACATATGGAGCCTGGAGAGTGGTTAATAGTTTGAAGAAGGTCGAATGATACAGTTCTCAAGTAAATAAATATTGTAAAATGTCTGAAGCATTTCTGTGCTGTAACCAGAACACTCTTACCAGTCATTATGACGTACACGAGTCTTACTTTCAAGCTTCAGTTACTAATGAATCAAATATGTGAAAAGAAATATAGCATGAATTACTCTATTTTGTTATGGTTGCACATTAATGGCAGTCCATGTTCTAGTATGTATATGAGCAAAGGCATCAAAATTGCACAGATTTGTACATCATGTATCCTCCAGGAGAGGTAGCTCTTTATGCTGCCACAATCCGAGAAAGCACCTCACAAATCATACATTTATGCATCAGACAGACTAAAAGGGGACGCGGTGCAAGATCTTGCCTGCAAGACTAAAATATAAGTCCAATAAATGGCAGCCAGATCATTCAGTTGGTACCACTGAGAGGCCCAATCTCCATTCTTAGTTAGTGGACTTCCCATCTGGATTAATATGTCAAACAGACAATACAAGTTTTGAGAGCTTGAAGACTGAGAAAGCTGCACCATCTTGAAAACCCAATATTGCTAAGGCAAGGTCCTTGCCAACTTTCCTACTATCCATAAGGACTTCAGTGGACTGGTTCAGTTGCTTAATACTTAAGTGGATGAGCTACTACTACCATTCCAGATGATCCAATAAAGGAAAACAACAGGCATTTAGAGGAAGGTTTGTCTTATCACAAAATATGGACAGAACTCCCTGATAGGAAAATGTAGCTCATGCTACTAACAAAGCAACTGTCTGGAAAGTCATCTTTGTGACATAGACTATCAACACTACAAGTATCTGTGACCTAGGGAACTACTACTTGAAATTTTGGCAAAGTATGCTTTTATTATTTTTTATTCTAAAATGAGATTCACTGACCAAAGAATTACTGAGGTCTAGCCTCTTGGGGAAGAATACATGACTGAAATGAGGAATCAAAAAACCATGTAGAATTCATAAAGGTTGTGATGCCTGCTGTGGCAAGTTATTAAATGAAGAAGCCTTGAATTGTAATGCCATGCCACACTAGTGTCATGACTTGTGTTCGAATAAGCACAAATTAAGTTCTAATAGACATATTAATAGAAATTAATAATGAAAAATATCACTATAAACACTTTAGAGAAACTCACCTGTCCATAAAGTCCCCAGCCAAAAGTAAGGACCACTCCAGCATCTGTTTGAACAAATAAACAGTGGTGTAAACTTGCATCAGAATGTGCTATGCTAAGATTCCTTAAGTATAATAGCTTCTGTAAAGCTTTGATTATAGGATGTGACACACTCAAAAAGTTTGATGTTATAATAAACTGAGTGAGTGTTCCTATTTGGAAATGAGGACAAGAGGTGGGAAAAAAAGGAAAATGGAAAAGTGGGAGAAAAGAGAGGAAGTGATGTAATGTGATAGAGGATAATAATTAAAAATAAAGTAAATAAAGATAAAATATATAGGCTTTTGTATGATAAAAATGAGAAATAATTATTAAAAATATAAACAATAATGGAAAAAGGAGGTTTATTAGATAGTTAAGAAGTCAAATCACAACAAAAGGTGTATAAAATGGGGTGGAAAAGGATGGAAAACTTTTCCACCATCTTCTCCTCATTGCCAAACGGAGCCTGATAGCTTCTGAGAGGCTTTGATTATAGGATGTGATACACGGAAAAAGTTTGATGATGTAATAAACTAACCTGAGTGTATTAATCCAGGAAGATCCCTACATTATTTATCTAGTAATAAAGGCTATGGTCATCACTCAGGATTCACCAAAATGAAATCAGATAATAACAATTACAAACAAAACAAGTTTGATAAAAATCAAAAGCGAACACAGATAGTCGTCCACAAGAAGTTGATCAGAAGTTGTCTGAATTAAATATGATGTCAAGTACATTTTAATGTCATGTGGCTGACCAAAACCGACTACTCAGAGATTTAAGTGCAGACACCTACATTCAAGATATAATAGGCATCATACCACCTTTGAAAATTTTTCTTCAAAAGCAATCATCAAAAACAGAGTACAATTAGGCCACAACATTTAGATACACGAAGCATTTAAATGGAGTTAAAATAATTTCTCGAAACAGTGACAATAGCATGTTTTCCATCCATCTCATGTCATAGAATCACAAATAGCATCACCAGAAACTACTTCAATGTCACCAAAACTTCAAATGAACCATAGTGATGAAATGCTGACCTGTGATTACTGCACTATGGCGCCCACCACATGCAATAGCCTTTACAAAATTTCCAAGTGCTTTCTGACTTTGCCCCTCTAGACCTGTGCTTCCTCTAGGAGTTGCTGAAGGCCCATTTTTACAATGTGAGGATACATCAATGCAAGTTATCAGATGAGGAGTGGATACCATACGGATTCGAGAACCCAATCCTAGCTGCCCTTCTCCACCATAGCCCCAACCCCACACCTGACCCACATCTGAAGCATTGGGAAAACAGTTTGAATCAAGGAATAGCTTAACCTTTATGTAGAAAGAATGAACAAAACTTGATGGCAGACATAAGCCAATAATTTTAGCACGTTCATATCGACTACAATTTGCCCCTCTCAACTGACCACAACAGGTAGGCCCGGACAAGCATTGTTACGTATTCTGAAGATTGGGCCAATCCAATCATTGGTTGACAGGAATTGATGGTTAAAAGTGACCAAAAATCCATACTCTACATTAATTATGATCCCCAACCTCAAAATCATATGAACCTTTTCAATCCACAAAAGATGCATTGCAGGACCCATCCGATGAGGAACATGGATCTCAAAACATTGTCCACATCAACACATGCAGAGTACTATAGAAGGATCTGCCATAGCCATAACCAAGGATCCAGCAGAAGAAATTCATAGGGAAAATTACCTGACAATGCCAGTGTATGACGTCCACCAGCAGCAACTGAGGCAATCCTAACTTCTGGACTGAGAGTTACCAAGCATGGAAGAGCTGAAAGAGTCTCATCACCGGATGTTGACCCTTCAGGAGCCTGTTTAGCTGATGATAGTCTTCTGCGCTTTGCAACTTCCACACCACCATTACCACTGTCATGACTAGATGCCGCTGCACTACTTGATCTTGAGATCTGTGATCTTGGGCTAACTGAGAGAGAGTTAACCTTGATCTAATTAGCCAGCAACAAGCTAAGTAGCAACTTTGGTCAGTTCCCCTGAGAAGAAAGGTATTTGGAGAAATCACCTTGTTCACTCAATGACTCACTCTGTTTATCAAGTGGATCTTTTTCAAGGCTGCCTGCTACCAATGGATTTCCAATGACCTTCCCTGAAGGAATACACTCTTTCCAACCCCATGTGTAGACTTCTCCATGCTCTGCATTTCATGATAATGTGATAATGCAGTAACAATTTTTTATGAATGTGTGCATCTATGCTGACTTGATACTGGGAAAGTAAAATTTACCAAGAACTAATATGTAGTGTTGATTGGATTTCAGTACACTGTTCAAAAAAAAGAAAATGGCCCCATTGTAGCTACATTAGAATTCCCCATTGTAGCTACATTAGAATTCATAATGTCAAAGTAGCATTCAAACTGGAAAATGTAGAAACTTGGAGCCTGGAATGTTGGTACCAATCTAAGGTAATTGCAATTTAATAATCTCCCATCCATTGAACTGATCACTGCAATCTAATCCAGTAACATGCCCAAAGAGAGTCTGAACAGATACCTTGAGAAATAATTTTCTGCATTATTGATCATAACAAGAAGAAACAGGGTACCTGTGACAGCAACACAATGAGCCCAACCTGCAGCAGCCTTCACTATGGAAGCTTCAGTTGGAAGAGGAAAGGGTTCTGGAGTTTCCTACATATAACAAACAATAACATTTGAATTTAGAGTAAACTGAAACATCCAACTGAATGCAACCAGCACCAACGTCAGCTCTACCTCATGCTTTCCAGATGTCACATAACTCTGACCTTGATCATCCGTTGAACCCCATGTTATGAGCTTTCCTGACTCTGCTAAAGCATTGCCACAATTAAATTCAGGGAGTATCAGCTCATTTGTTGCTAGTCAGCAAATGAAACACAAAATTTTCTGTAATTGCAATTGCTATCAAAAGCATTTCTATTCATATTGAATAATCTTTCAGTTTAACATTAACCTCTCTTTCTTACTCTGCATGATTATGCAGTAATAACTGCTGGAAATCTCTAATGATATGCTAGCTGATTAACGGCCATTACTGAAGCTTACAGAGTTTCCAAAATGGAAAAGAACATAGAGATTAATACAAACAAAAAAATGAACAAAAATAAATAAATAAAATGAAAGAAAACAGGATAAGAAGGTGACCAAAAATAGAAAAGAATGATATTTATACGGCAGCCAGAAAAATGAAAAACAAACCAAGATTTTTATATAACTGCAATAAAATCAGTAGAAAAAAAAAAGACAAATGAGGAAAGAAAATTTGTTGTGATGGCTATTCTACTAGTTGCCTAGAAAGAAGGATTGTTAGTTAAAAAAAAAAAAAACAGATAATAACAAATGAGGAAAGAAAATTTGTTGTAATGATTGCTAGGGCTACATTTCACTGGGCTATTCTATTGGTTGCCTGGAAAGAAGGTTTGTTGGTTTTTAAAAAACAGATAATAACAAATCGGCATTGCCAATCTTCCCAATGACAAAAATACTTATAATTACTCGAAAGGTCATATTCCTTTGGCGTACAACTTAGAATCCACATAGTCAATTTCGAGATTACTTACTCAAATGCGAAAATCAAAGGAATTGAATTGATCATCGCCATCCATTTCAATGTTGCATCCAAAAGCATCCTAGCATTTTTCAACAAATGCAATCCACACAATAAACCAAAATCGCACTAAATGAAGTAAAAAACTATACTACACAAAATGGCTGTACGAATCCATCATAACCGCCACAAAAACAGGTGTGTGAAGTCCAGCAGAGCAGGTACAGAGATGTTCATTCACTCCATAAAAGCCATCGGATATCTACCAAAAAGCACAAAAATTCCGGAACTGACCAGAAATAGCTGTGGCGAAACCGCACCCGCCTCCGCAAACGTCCTTCCACGAATCTCCGCCATCGGCAGCGGGGAGACGGACAGCTGAGGGAGAAAGCAGCGGCGATCTCTGCGGAGAAGCTCCGGGGAGGTATCCCCACATGAATACCAGCTTCTCCTTCTTGTCTTCTTCCATCTTGCCATCATCTTCTCCTCCTGAGACATCCATGGCGGATTCTACAGAGATTCGAAGGCTAGAAATATCTAAATCTCTTGTTTCTGTTAGGGTTTTGGAAGGAGAGAAGAAAGATGAAGCGCTTTCGATTTCGGGAAATAGATACAAAAAGATCTCGGCCTCTGGTCTTTGTTTTGGGTTTTTGGGAGAGGCTGAGTTTTTCCTATTTTACTCCGTTTTTTCTCTGCGGCTCTGCTTCTGGCTGTGGATCTGCCATGCGGTTGTTTTTCGGTTGGGGCTAGGCTGGTGGGGGCCGGGGGCGTATCATTTTCGGTGGAGTAGCGGCGCCACGTAGGACGACGACGTGGTAGGTGGGACACGTGGCCCGTAGATAGCCGCTGACAGCCGAGCCGATTCCTGGCCGGGATTTCCCGGGAACTTTCTGGAAGGGACGATGCTTCCAGGTCCTCCTTGTTTTTAAACTTTCTCCCATCCAGACAAGGTGCAGACGCTTGTACGTCAAACTTAAGATACGTCGCCACATTGAGGGCTCGCCATAAAATCTATATTTAATCTGATACGTCTATCATTTACCAATTTTTATTTTTAAAAAAAAATGCTTCAAAATTAAATAATAATTCTCACCACGATGACTATAATATTGAAATAATTTCTCGTCTTATATATTAACGTTTATTTGGGAAGTGTTTACTACATGTATGCATGAATATCCTACATACCATACTTGAAATAATTATGCTTTATAAAGAAAAAGCATATTACAAGGAATTGGAATGATCTCAAATTATATTATATCGGAAATTTATGGAATGCATCCATCCATCCGTTTATGAGTATAAAAAGGGAAGAAAAACGTGGTGAATGGATTAGCTTTAAGGTATGAAATGGGGAGAAGCACAGCAGGTGAGCTGTATTTTCAGCTAACACAACGTTAATTTGTAATCGATTCCGTCTCTTTAATTTCGGCGCAAGCACACAAACGGCTTAAGTTACTGAGGTGCAGAATTGGGAAAGTGACGCGTGCATCCAAATCATTTTTTTTGATTTAATGGGTGAGACGTGTCGTACGTACAAGACCGAGAGGATCGCGATGGATGATTCCACGGCAACAAGCGGAGCACGTGGCCGATGCAAGCGTCAATCGCCGTCTAGGACGGGAAGTCGTGCCGCTAGGCTCCTAATTTCGTGATACGGTTTTTCCCGAGATTTAGACTGCTGAAGAAGCGCTGCTAGTTTCTGCCGCTGTACCAATACTATTCGATCGATGCCGACCTGACTTACGGGTTGTCGAATGTAATTTCTTTACTTATGAGAATCTCCAAAAGGGCACGTCGTTGGCTTGGATTTGATGTTCGGCCCCGTTCGAGAACAAGAGAAAAAAGTATGATAGAAATCGAAACTATTCGTTGGATTGCTAATAACTGGAAATAGAAAGTGGCAGAGAGAAGAGCTAAAATGCGCACTTGCTTTGGCATCCTTCATCTTGCGAACGATGGTGACCCCTCCCGTGAAAATGGATTTTTGCAGCTAGATGCGTTGACTGGGATGGCTAGTACCATATATCTTGGATGGATGGGATGGCTATGCATGTCTGTCGTGACATGTTATGAGGATCGTCATCCATGTTATTATCCTTCTATCAACTGCCACTTCCACGTGCAATCATTCACCTTTCTTACTGAGCTCATTTTTGCCATAATGATGTTATATTCATTTCATTTTTGTATTTACTACAGACTCTACGGAAATTATATTTGAATCATAGGGAATGCTTGATATGGTGAGTTATGCCGTGGTTAAGTATTTACTTGTTTTTGTCAAGATTATTTTTCAACTGTGTCTTTTAGAGGAGTTAGTCATCAACCTTATATCCTAAAATTGTAGTAAATTTTCACCGTATAGGATGATTTATGTGATTTATATTGGCTATTATGTGGTAGGGGGATACAAACATGAGAAGTCTACGAGTGTGGTTTGTGGCATATAATTTTGCTTGTCCAAGTTTTCTTAAAATAACCTATATAATTGATTTTTAATTAAAAAAATTCTAAAACATTATGGTCAAATAAGGTCTACGTGGAGTTTCAATTCAAGTTATTTGAACAAAAATTGAAATAACGAATTTATCATTTCATGGCTCTTGTTTCACAGTTCATTCTTCTAATTTATAGCTTTTTACATGAATTCGCTCCTCTTATTGGTGAGATTTTTATTATTTTGTTGTACGTAAATAAAAATTATGCTCAAATGAAGCCACAACCAAAAGTACCGACCCAATGAAATGAAATTAAGATGCTAATGCAATATCAAATAATAGGGTTAAAATACGTAACATACTTTGTCAAACCAATTAAATACCAAAAATTATCTAGTTGTGTGAAAATAAAAAGAAAAAAATTCATTTCTTATGTTTATTTAAGATTCATAGGTGTGTGAAAATAAAAAGAAAAAAAATTCATTTCTCATGGTTATGTAAGATTCATAGGTGAAGTTGTTTTGATTCTCAATGAAACTTCCCAAGCTTTTATACGCTGATTTTTTAATTCAATATAAATCAAACATCACACTTAACGCTTTTAGTTAGTCAAAATATCCAAGCTTATCTTAATCAAAAACTTAATTGGGCCATTATGAAAAAAAATGATTCTTAATCTAAGCTGTTAAACATAGATTCATTCCATTTATTATGTGCCAATTAAGCTCAATGTGCTTCTTCCTTAATTTTGTCCCTTGTTTAATGAATAGTAGAAGAAAATAGAAAAGAGATTTCTCCTTTGTGAGTCCTACGGCGGGCCAATGTTGGATGTGAGGACAGTAAGTTCAACTATTCACGAAATTCCATTAATTAGAATGGCCACATTTCACATTTGCAAGAAATGATAAATTTAATAAATAATACAGGTTCCTTCTCAACTTTTTCTTATTATTCAGATTCATACAATTAATGGGATGGCTTATTTTTATCTGTTAATGTAAGCCCTTGAATTTTGGTATAAGACCGTATTTATGGTCGTAATTCAGATATATGGTTAACATAAAAGTTGGAGATATCAAAATTTTCTATTCATAGGATTTTGAATCACTTAAATCG
>JAYJMB010007351.1:0-10282 GCA_036873735.1 Pouteria campechiana
GTTGTATACAGGATAATGGTGGTAAATTAGGGGAGACTCTGTCAGAATTTCCTCTGAATTTACCACTAGTAACGCTCGAGGAAGGAGGGGCGTTACAATAGGTTAATCCCATGGCCATTATAAAATACATATATGAGCCACACTAGGCTCTGCACCAATCAGGCGCCGAAACTAAAATTTACCGGCACTCCCAGGGGCGTAGAATACATGTATATAATTTCTAAAATAAAATTCTTAGTTACTAGTTTAAAAATATCCAATTGACTTAAAAATATTTTCGAAGATTCTAGATGATATGAAAAATTTTTGATCCAAATTTCAGGTCGAAATAATGTAAATTGATTCATTTAAAATTAAAATATAAAAATATAAAGAAAAAATGCTAAACAAAATTATACATCTATTTTGCCACTAAATATTTTTAATTAAATTCAAAATAATATAATAGAATTATTTTAAAAATTTAATCTTAAATTTATTCAAAATGAGAAGATTAAAAATAAAGCAAAATTTCAAAAGGGTAGGATGCTATCAGTATCTCATTTTCAGGGTATTTAATGTTCATATTTTTTTGAGGGGTCAAAGGGTGGCATTGTTTCCTGAAAATTGATATGATAGTATTGCGTTATATCTATTTGAACTCAATATTTTTATTTTTTCAAAATAACATCATAAAATTAGGTTTTAATCAACCTCAAGAGGGGTACTTGGTAAGGCATTTTGTCAGTGCACTGTTCATCCGAATTCCATTGTTTTCAGTGCAATTTAATTTATGCTAATACAATAGATTAATTATGATTGCATGGGGCAGATAATTCATGTTTAAAATCATATAACTCATATACAAAGATTTTAGATTACAAGTGCCCAAATTGTAATCATTCAAAGAAATCAAATTGAACTTAAAATAACTTAAAAAAACTACCTGCTTATCTTAATTAATTGAGAAATTTGCATAGCCCTCACACTCAAATTTCCATCCTCTAACAAAGCTTTAATTTCCTATTAAAATTTTTAGCAAATCCTCTTGCATTAGGGTTTGAAATTCATTGAAGATAAATCAACTTTTGCGTAATATTCTTTCATAAACATCATCACCATTTAAATTAGATTAAGCACTTACCTTAATCTTCAAATTCCTTTGGTGGGTCTCACTAATTAGCAATATTTCACTATGTTTGGGTGACTACCACATCTTGATCTCAAGAGAAAATACATCCTATGGCCCACTAATTACTTAAATCAACATTTGCTATGGATCACTTGAAGCAAAATCGCCTAAAATGGAAAATTGGGATGATGGGGAAAGAGGGTTTATCCATCAAATTATCATTCTTTACACATGTGAGTCATCCATTTGATATATCATATACCCAAATCAATTTCCCATCTATTATTTTCATATTTTTTTGTTTATTTTTTAATTAAATTTGATTAAATTGAAATTTTCCAGAAATTACCGATAACTTAGTTTTTCGGCTTTCCACATGTAATTTTTAATTTTTATTCACATATTAATTATTAATTATCATATTTCCTCATCACACTCACATTAATATAAATATTTCATCCATTTTTTATAATTATTTGATAATAAAATTCCTCAAAAATTCGATTTTACAATATGTTGCACTGGAAAAATTACCGAAACTTTACAATAGTGAAAATTTACATTTTTAAAATTTCTAGAGCCTTACAGTGGATATCCCATGTTGGTGTAAAATCAATGTATATTTGTTATGATTAATGAATGTTGGGGATTTGGAATATCCCACAGTTGAATTGGTTATGATATAGACATGTGAATGTTTGGAATAAAAAGTATTCCCAGTGATTGTGGGATAGAGAGTATCCCTTGTCTTTAAGTTTATTTTTGTGTATGGGTGTCTTCTAAATGAATGGGGATAGGGAATCCCAAGTGTGTAATGGAAAGAATAGATGAGATGAGTATATCCCATGTTAAGATTTTATAATATGTTATATTGATGTATCTTCATTGTATGAATTAATAGGGAAAGTATAATTCCTTATTGTGATATTGTTAATGGGTGACAAAGATGGGATAAGTGATATCCCATAGTTGTGTAAGTTGCATGATATATCATATGATTATATGTATGAATGGAATGAGAAGTATTCCATAATAGTATAGATACAATATATGTGTAATGATGTAATGTGCATTGAAGGCGCAGCCGTAATACTATGCTTGTATAGCATAGCTAGATATATGCTATCTGCATGGTATAGTGATACGAGACACCTGTATGGCATGTATTGTGGTACGATGAGCCAAAGTGGCTCAGATGTGATATGAATTGCCGGAATGACACTGTATGATATTATGCACCGGAAAGGCATAGGATGTACATGGAAAGAATGAGGATGCAAACCTCATTATATGGTTGTCTTGGGTTATACATCTCAGGATGAGATGGAAATGTGATGTATTTATGGTGATGATTTAAATTTGAATTATGTTGTATTTGATACATGTTCTGGGTTAAAACATGCTGTTATGATTAAGTTTTGTGTTATTATTGTTTTATATTTTGTCTACTTAATGAGTTGCTCAAACTCACGCCTTCTTATTCTATTTTTTTAGCTAACAGGATAGGTAACAAGTTTCAACTATGGGTAAGGATTGGCGAGCAAGAGTAGAAGATATTTTAATGATATGCTAGAATGTTGGGATTAGAATCCCGTTATGTAATAATGTATAATTGTATTTTATTCCAAATGATGTAAACTAAATGTAACGACATGTTATAGTAAATTATTCATGATATTGTAGATGGATTTGCATTAATCCTGGGAAATGTATTGCCATCATGATCTAGTTTTGGTCTTGGGCGGAGCTCTGAGTACGGGTAGGAGTTTGTAGGTATAATTATTGTCATTTGATTACAGAAATATAAAATTTTAGGTGATATCACATATGTATATCGGTATAAATGCCTTCTATTTCAGGGGTGACTTTATTTGATTTTTGGTAAGATTCTTCTCTAGAAAATAAGATTGTAGTGTTCTGCATTGGCCCCGGTGTGGCGTGGTCGGAAAGCATAGGGTGGGGGTGCGGGGCGTTACAAATACTCACTTGTGTGGTGATGCCTTAGTGTCTTATGATCATGAATATATGAATTACTTGATCTTTGTGACTAGTATGATGCACAGTGAATTGCTCGTCTATGTGGTGATGCCTTAGTGGCTTGTGATGAAAAAGAAAGAGCATGGCATTTCACTTGACTATTTATCATTGTTTTTCTCCTTACCTACTTACTAAGTTTTCTTAGACTCATACTATTTTCCTTTGTGGTTTTCAGTTGACATGGCGGATGATAGAGCATTCTTTGATGACTTGACAGATCCTAAGGACCCCATTTTGACTATTTCATAGTTATTGTATATTTAAAGGATTCAAACTATGAATTTGATGTGTTAGACTAAGTGTGTGAATGTTGTACTCGAAATGTCATAACTATGGAATTTATATTTAATGCCTTGAGGATGATTGTATCCTAAGTGTGCTTGTGAATGGATTCTATTCTAGTCTAGGGAAGCTATGTGTCATTTCAATGTTATTGTTTTCATTGATTCTAGGACTGTGTGTGTGAATATGAAAATTATTGAATAGGTGCAAAACCCTCATATTACAGGGGAGAGCCTACAAAATTTCTAGTAGAACTCTTCTCTTTCACGTGTAGCACTTTTGGGTCACTACATAGGACTCTACAACAAAATGGAGTAATTGAGAGGAAGAATAGAGTTTTGATTGAAATGGCAAGAACCATGTTAATTGATGCTGATCTTTCTCATAGATTTTGGGTTGAGGCAATAAATATTGCATGTTATATAATCAAATGAGTTTATATTCACTCAATTCTAAAGAAAACTCCATATGAATTATGGAAAGGTAGAAGGCCAAACATTGCATATTTTTATTCCCTTCCTTGTAAATGTTTTATTTTGAACAATAGAAAAGATGACCTTGGAAAGCTTGACAAGAAAAGTGAGTCTAGGTAGTCTTCTTCTAGTAAAGTATTTTGAATCTATAATAAGTGAACATACATGGTAGAAGAGATAGTTCATTTAAACTTTGTTGAAACTAACTTTAGGCCGAGAAAGGCTGATGTTGTAGATGAAGATAATGAGAAATTTGACTTTCTTGAAGCTCCAAATCAAGTTCAGCACGAATCAAAAGAAACATAAAAATTTGAAACATCACATTTTTCCTTAGGAAAACATTGAAACTCAAGAAGAATAGGTAAGTGAAAGTGAGTTTCTTGAACCATCTCAGTCAATACATGCTTGCAAATATCACCCATTAAAAGATGTCATAGGATACGTATATGACAAAGTGAGAACTCATAGCTCACTTCATAATACCTATGGCAATTTTGCTTCTTATCTTATATTGAACCCAAATAGTGAAAGATGTTATTTTAGATGAAAACTAGATTATATTAATGCAAGAGAGCTAGATCAATTGAACACAATAATGTGTGGGCACTCGTGCCTAAACCAGATGATCAATCTGTCATTGGCACAAAATAGATCTTTCAAAATAAACTTAATGAATTTAGGATCATTGTGAGAAATAAATCATGTTTAGTTTCATAGAGATTATCCTAAGAAGAGGGAATTGATTATGATGAGATTTGTACCTGTTGCTAGACTTGAGGCCATAAGAATGTTACTTGCCTATATATCCTTCAAATAATTTTGATTATTTCAAATAGATGTAAAAATTGCATTCTTAAATGGATACCTTAATAAAGAAGTTTCTATCAAACAACCTCTAGGTTTTGAGGATCATGAACATCTATACTATATATTCAAACTCACAAAAGCATTATATGGGCTAAAATAAGCTCCAAGAGCTTAGTATGAGAGACTAAGTGGGCTTTTACTTAGTAAAAAGTTTCAAAGAGATAAAGTTGACACAACCTTATTCATTAAACATATTCATTCAGATATTCTTCTTATACAAATCTATGTGGATGACAAAATCTTTGTCTCTACTAATGAGAATTACTACAACGACTTTGAAAACCTGATGAAAAGTGAGTTTGAAATGAGCATGATGAGTAAACTGACATTCTTTCTGGGATTATATGTAAAACAAATAGCAGATGGTGTTTTCATTTCACAAACTAAATATATCAAATAAATGTTGAAAAAGTTTAAAATGGAAAACTTAAAATGCATGCTTAGCCCTATGAGTGCAAGTATCAAAATGAATAAGGATAAAAGTGGTAAGAGTGTTGATCAAAGGTTATATAGGAATATGATTGATTATTTGTTATATTTGATTACCAGTAGGCTTGACATTTTGTTTAGCATGTGTATGGTTGCTCGATTTTAGTCAAATCCAAAGGAATTACATTATTCTACTATAAAACATATTTTCATATCTTATGGAAACACCACAATTGGGATTGTGGTACTCTAGAGGTTCATAGTTTGAATTAGTTGGCTATTTTGATGTTGACTATGGTGGATACAAGGTAAATACAAAGAGCACAAGTGGAACTTGTCAGTTCCTAGGTAGTAGGCTTGTATCATGGTACTCTAGGAAATAAAGTATAGTTGCATTATCAACTGCTAAAGCTAAATACATACTTGCAACTAGTTGTTGTGCATAAAAACTTTGGATGAAGCAATAGTTAATTGACTATGATTTTGAATTTTCTTGTGTTAATATAAAATTTGATAACACAAGTGTAATAAATGCGACTAAAAATCTTATATTGCATTCATATTCTAAACATATCAAAATAAGGCATCACTTCATTAGGGATCATGTTCAATTGAAAGATGTTTCAGTTGATTTTATTCCCACTGAAGATCAATTGATAGACATTTTCATAAAACGACTTCCCACTGATGGATTTTTGCATATTAGAAGAGAACTTGGATAAACTAAATTGATCTATTGAATGTGAAATGAGATATGCTATCACTTCAAGCAGTTATTTCGTAAAGAATGGAATGTTATTTTAGTTCTAAACTGGGATGCAGAAATAGTGGTTGATTGATTTGTTTGACTAATTGGTTTGCTTGGTTATAAAGTATGTCACAAGTTGCATGTTGAAGATTGGAATATTATTCAAATTCAAAAATGAATTCAAAAGTGTGGATGGAATTGACTTGGTTATGTGTCGAGTCGATAATATTATTAATGTGGTTGATTTGAGTGTGGAATGGATTGATGTAAAACATAATATGGAATAGATTGATGTAAAACATGATGTGGAATGGATTGATGTAAAATATGGTGTGGAATAGATTGATGTAAAACATGGTGTGGAGTGGATTGATGTAAAACAAATTTGAAAAAGGATTCAATTCATGTAAGGCAAAACATCGACTGATTTCAAAATCCATTGACATTTTTCTTTGAACTAGATTTTCAAACCTCAACGGATTACCAGTTAGGGACTAATCCAACGAAGTTGAACCTCAAAAGATTTAAATTTGACGATGTTTGAACTTTGACTAATTTCAAATTATGGATGAATTTGGTGAAGTTTAATCTCAATGGATTTCCTCAAGAAGAACTAACATCGATGGATTTCTTGAAAACATCGATAACTTTTGTTTGTTATTGGTAGTTATGCAGTTCTAGTTTTTGAGCCTATTTGAGTTGTTCTTTAACCTCTTTTAATCTCTTTTGAAAGAAACTCTCTCAACAGTTGCAAGGCTATAAAACCATGAGATTAGGCGAAGAAAATAAATATTTGAGCAAGTGATCAAGTGATAATTAAAAGACATAGATCTATAGTGAATTGGATTATTGCCAAACTTTATTTTGTAGGTGATTGTGATTGGAGTGAAAGTGTGAAGTTAGTTGAATTTTAGAATTCGCCTATGTATTACATTGGTTGTAAGCTATGATTTACTTATTCTTTATTTGTATTGATTATACCTTGGTTTTGGTTGTAAATTGATGATCAAATTCTAATTCATCGCAAGTGCATGAGTTTATCGTAGTATAGTGTGCAAGAACAAGGGTTGATCCATAGAGAGTTATCAAACTAATTCAATTTAACCTAGTTACTGAGGTAAAAATAATCCTAAATCAACAAGATGATATGTAAGGATGAGATTTAGACTAAGTAAATCAACTTATGAAATTCAAAAAATAACTAAAACAATGAGTAATGTAAGACAAACTTCATAGGATGCAAGAGTTGAGGAATTCAATTTCACCACTCATTGATATCCTATGTCATTAGGATGTTAGATTCAATTCATATCTTGGGTTTGTTCTATCCAATATATGATTTTATTATTAGGCATCCGAGTTTAAATCAAGTATTTTTACCCATACGATCAACTATGGCATTATTGTGGATTTTCCGAACATAAGTGTACATGTTGTCAAGAAGTTATAGAATGAGAGTAGAGATCATTCCCATGAGGACTACGATTACCAAGTACCAAATTACTCTAACCCTAAATTCTATTTGAACAATCAAATGATGAAAATAAGAATGGAAAGAAATCCAAACCTAATGAAAATTGATAAGAATACAGATCTAGACAAGTAGAGAATTAATGAATTAAGACATCTAGGGTTTTCGATTTCATCGGATTAATCCAATCAACCAATTTAATCAATCAATGTTTATTCCTATGTTGATAACAAATTTTTCTTTTTTAATTGTTAATCTTTCTCAAGCAATAACAATATATCTTAGAAATTTTCTACATCTTTGTGAAAATTCTAAACAGAACTAAGATGTATTAAAAATAAGAAATTCATGGTATTACACGAGCCTCATGGATATCTCTATCTCATGACAATCTTATGGTATTTAATTAAGGTCTAATTCAATAATCATTTCTCAGCCTCAAATTGAATTACAAATCATGAAGAAAGGCCCAAAACATTTCCTAAATTGAATCACAAATCATTAAGAAAGGGCCAACACACTTTTTCAAGCATTAAACTTAGATTAAATACTCAACACAGATAATGAATAAACATCAAATTGAATTAAACTGAATATTCATAATCTGGGTAATTCGTTGCCCTAGAACAAAGTGTTTAGCTCATAATGTAATTAAAACAAATCACAAACATTGTCTTAAACATGATTGAGAAAAAGAGAAAAATAATTAAGAGAATACTGAGAATTAATGCAGAATTGGTTTTCTCTAAGTTACACTCTTTTCATTTCACAACAGTCCCCCTTCAAAATCTCCCTTGCTAAGTCCCTTCTCTATACATTTTCCAATCTCCCTTGCTAAGTCCCTTACTCTTGCTGAAAAGCCCCTTCTCTGTACATTTTCCCTCCTTTATAACTGCCCAAATTAGGGTTAAGTACATCTCCATGTTAATTAAAACACCTTTAAGCATAAAAATTAGATTTATAAAAATAAATTGGGCTGCCGCACATCCTAGGCACTGCAGCATCCAACATTTGTCCATGATCCTCTTTGAAATAGCATTGTGGGAGCTGCGGTGCCCAACTTCTGTCCATGATCCTCTTTGAAACAATGTTGTGGGTGCTGCCCATGTTACTATCTTCTTTGCATTCCAATCAATGTCCTGGATGCTACGTGGATGTGACACCTAGCTTCTATCCACAATTTCATTCATTTGAAGCAAGTTTTCTATTGCATTTCAAATCTTCTAAAAGTAGAATTTCTTCCTCTAATCATGCCTTTGAAAAACTTTAATGTATTTATTATTTTATCATTAGTCTTAAGCTTAATTATGTGTACACTTAGGCCTGATTAAAGGCAGTTTCTTGTACATAATATATTTATAAGGGGAAGTTGCTAGTTAGCTCTAGAAACTAGTGTGTATGAGTTTCTGGTGAGCTCAAAGGAAAACCAAGTTGTGTGAGTTATTGGTGAGCTCGTGAAAAACCAACATTGTAAGAATTTCTGGTGAGCTTGTGAAAACCAACTATCTAAGAGTTCTTGATTAGCTCTAGAAACCAAGGGAGGTATGATTCACTACTAGTATAGTGCCCAAGGGTAGAGAAATCTTGGAAAGTGGAGTAGGTGCTAATGGGGCCAAAACCACTATAATTTCTTGTGTTCTTATTGTCTATGTGCTTGTGTGCTTCCACTACATTCTATTTTTTTTCCTTGCACACCCCATTTATTTTCCCCATTGTACTTTGATTCCTGTTTGGCTATACAACCTACACTTTGGGTGTAATAAGTGGTTTTAGAGCATTTTGGGGCCAACAATTGGTATCAAAGAAGGGCATTGAAATTGGGATTCAATGTTTTAATCTCTACCTTAGTGTGATCTTGTATGGAAAATAGTTTTGGTGCAATCATAGAGGGTCAATCGACCATTAGACCTCCATATTTTAATGCAAAGCATTATAGCTATTGGAAAATGAGGACGAATAACTTTTTGATTACCAAAAGTTATAAATTGTGGAAGATAGTAGAAGTGGTGCTCTCCACTTCAGAGGAGAGTCAAAGGACTAACTAAGATATTAGAGTAGTTTAATTGAATGTCAAATCTAAGAATATTTTATATTATGCTCTCTCTCCTTTTGAATTTGAGAAGATATCCTTATGTTAAACTATTAAAGAAATCTGGAACTATTTGCAAGCAGTTTATGAGGGGAAAAGCCAAGTGAAAGAAGCTAGGATTAGTTTGCTTGTCTAAGAATATGAGTCATATTGAATGTTTAGCGATGAGTTTATCTCTGATATGTTTTCTAGATTTTTGAGGCTCACCAATAGCCTAAAAAGTTTAGGCCATAAGATTTCTTGTTCCCAATAGGTTAAAAAGATTTTAAGGTCTTTTCCAAAGGATTAGATGCCAAAAGTCACAACAATTGAAAAGGCTAAAGACTTGAATGAGATATCCATTGCAGAACTAATGGGGTCATTAATGACCCATGAAGTTTTGAAGAATGAGAAGGGAAGAAGATGAAGTTTGTTTATGGGCATGGAAGTGAAAATTCTTCATGTAGTGAGGAGGAGGAAGAAGATGTAGAAATTATAAAAATCCTCTCCAAGAAGATAAGGAACCTACTGAAGAAGAAGAAAAAGGAGATTGTATATTTAGTAAAACATTATACATGTGAAGAAGAAGAAGAAATGTCCTATTGTGTGATTTCCTTCCAACTAGAGCAATAGTAGGAGTAGTAGTAGCTCCTCAACCTAGATGAACAAAGAAATATCAATCTATTTGAGGGAGTTGAAGGTTAGGTGAGTACAGGTATTGATGGTGCTGTCGTGGGCACACCAAATTTAGAACCTTGCTCCAATCTAATTTTCTGTAGTAGTGTGAGTAAGGGTC